>LR990095.1:1800000-2068365 GCA_905147235.1 Erynnis tages | reverse complement strand
CCGACGCCACTTCAGAGCATCAGATAAAACAGTAGGTAGGTATCTGCCTATCTAAGAAAAGATTTACTATTATTATGTACTTTTTCTTACTATTAATGTTCATACTACTTATTTGAAATTATTGTGAATACGTAAGGTACTGTAACTGTTGGGGAATGTTAGTCTTAAAGGTATCTATGCATTAGAGGCTAGCTATCCTCTAATGTTTATTTCCCGCCTGCCTCATGTTAGGCATTGATATCATAGCTTGTAGGTACATACAGAACAGAACCTATACCTACGAGTATGAGGCATTAATGTAATAGCACAAAGCCCCAAATAGCAGTAGGTATCCAAATACCGAACGTCTGACATCGCTTACGTGGTTCTCGCGTGTTTCAACTCGCTCGAGCAATCATAAAATCCGAGACCGAATTACGAGTTCTGCTTTTTGACGCTATACATAATTATATCTAGGTATGAGTTGCTCCAAAAAATACAGCCAAGATTTTTTCAAAGAAGTAGGTTCTCTGAATAAATCCTTGTGTAGTTCTACCAACTACCTACCTGTAGGTACTTAGGTCAGTCAGGTTGGTAATCTACGTCGCTATTTTCAGAAATTGCCTGATTATTCATGTCCTCGAAAATCTAATTTCCGAAATAACTAAAACGTTGCATGCATAAAGCACATTAGCGTCGATTTGGACGAAAAACGTCAGGATGGAGTTGGGCCGAGTTAAAGTTTACCGAGTAATCGAGAGCCGAGTTAAGTACTCGGTTAAATCTTAAACTTCGCTTGAATTAGGTAAAATAAGATTTTTTCACCAATCCGTATCGGAGCAGTGTGGTAGATAGGGGAAGCCCGGGCAAAGCGCATAACTAAGGTAAAGCGAATAATCGTAGTTTTAAAAAAACTATAACAGATGGCGTTAAAATTTGTAGGCACCTAGGCGAGTGATCTGTTTGACTACGCCATGACAGTTGAAGAAAAACAACTTAAGACGTTCTTTTGTTTTGGTGACAAAAAAAAGTTTTTGAGTGGTATTAATGTGATTTTTGATCAGGTTTGTACTTAATTCATTTGCTTTTATTGTAAGCTAACCGGGAAACAATTCAGTTAAGTGGATTAACAATGTTTTGAAGTATTACTTACGATAATAATATTACATTAAGCCGGGAACAAATTTTTTGCAAAAATAGGTATATTCAAAAAGACACGTTTTGGGCAAAGCGAATAGGGCAAAGAGGATAATCTATCCGCTATGCCTTTATAACTTATTAAGTATGTTTTTGACTTGTCTTTATTTTCAGGCTGGTGTTTAAGTATAAACGTAAAACCGATCAAGCATCGTGGTCGGAAGATTCGTTAAAAAAGCTATGCATGAAGTAAGAGAAGATAAGAAATCTATAAATGCAACAGCTACAAAGTACGATATACGTTTATGGCCCACTCAAGAAATACTTTGGGCAGGAATTAAATATATTCTAAAAGAGTCATACAGGAATAATTATAAATCAATATGATATTGCACGACTTTTTAGTGGAGCTTACGTAAAGAGTGCTATATGCCAACAATGCAATTCATGGCTTTCGAAAACATGGGATTTGGCCGTACAACCCTCACGTATACGGTGATGAGGATTATTTGCCGTCTACTATGACGATCGTCCATTACATGCTGAAACAAATGTTCCTCTTATGCGAACAGTGCAAGTAGAAACCAATCCAACAGCATCTACTTCAACACATAGAGATACCGAATCTTTTCCTTCACAAGTTGCTACAGAAACACGTGAAGTTATACCAACACCTGTGACAGTAACAGAAAATCAGCCTATGGATGATGCCATGTCTCCATCGCTTTTAGAATGATTGCCATGAGTAATTAGTTTATCCACTTTGCCCAAGTGGCATATCCCCTTTACCCGACCGGGTAGGGCAATGCGAATAATTAAAGAGGTTTTATTTTAATTTTATTTTAATATGAAAATGTTAAATTTTGTTGATTGTGATATTATTATTCCAGAGATGATTAGATGTGCCATACACAGAAAATAAACAAAGTTCCTAAGTTGATTATTTATGTGTTTTTTTTTCTAATTTCCTTAGCTTGTACGCTTTGCCCGGGCTTCCCCTACACGATAATCTCAGGAAAGGCTTAACCGATTGTAATTTGTACCTACTGTCGTATAGATCAAAACTCTAGGCAACATAATTATAGGCTATATTTTTTCACATAGGCTTTTTTTTTCGAATTAATTGCTATGATATTATAAGTACCTACCTTGAATAGATAATAGACTAAGGGCTGGGCGATGCCTGCCGGGATGAACTAGTCGCCAATAAATTTCAATGATGTCAAAAAAAAATCGAACTAACTTTAAAGGTGTATACCTACTTTTTTACGTAAAACAAGACGTAAAAAAGTAAGTGAGGTGAGTAGTGACTTACCTCACTACTCGGTAAATTTAAAATCAAATACCAACGTATCTAAGTAATACTCGAGTAATTACCGAGTTGACCCATCCCTAGACACGACCGCGGGTAGATTTTTGGCACACATTTTGAGAACTAGGTCGCCCGTTATGAATGTCGAGGTTCATTATCGTGCGATTATTTTAATTGAGACTTGTCTTTCTGTGAACCAGATGAAAGTTTTGCCGGGCTTTTTATTCTGATGGTAGGTAGGTCGAAGATACAACACAATAAAATTAAGAACCTTTTATTAAAGTACTTTATCGAGTAGTCAACAGACATGCAGATCACTTTAAGGTCATTGAAGCCCATGGACATCGACATCCAACCTCAAATAGAGAAAAAATCCTATCTGTGGTTGTATGCCGGTGCTTTGCTACTCATGAGGACTAAGATGTTCGCCTCAAATAAAATAGGTATTTCTTGAAGACCTGAAGAAGACAGCGGAAAATGTTGGATACAAAAGAGGAAAAGGTAGAAAGTACCTGCCTAAGTACGTGAAATCTAACTTATGATACCTACGTTCTCCGCAGCCCAAGGAAAGGAAAGGAAAGGAAAGGATAAGAAAAGAAAAGAAAAGAAAAAAGAAAAGAAAAGAAAAGAAAAGAAAAGAAAAGAAAAGAAAAGAAAAGAAAAGAAAAGAAAAGAAAAGAAAAGAAAGGAAAAGAAAAGAAAAGAAAAGAAAAGAAAAGAAAAAAATTCAAAAGAAAGCGTTAATTGTTGACTGTTACACGAGTAAGATGTTAGGTACAAAAATTGTAAGAAGTTAAGAACAGTCTACCCTATGCCGGCATACAATAATTAAATAAAACATCCTACTTTAAATTGTTTATATACTTACTTATCTAAAGCCAATCATCAAAATTCACTTAACCTGTGCAAAACAGTCTTAACACGATTTATAGACCCTAATAAAATTTTATTAGGTAACAGCAACTTACAAGGGTATAAAAATAAACAACCTAATGAGGTGGTAACTTTTTATTTTATTTCTTATTTGTAGTTATTTATTTGCGTAGTTTATCTTGAACACAATCTACTTTCATTACCTACTTTCTTCATTGTAAAAGACTAACAAGCTAGCGGACCACCTGGTGTAAAGTGGTCACTGCAGCCCATGGACACACACGTCCAATAGCAAATAGGACAGAAATTCTATCAGTGGTATATTGGTGTATTACGTATGAGCACTAAGGCGCTGGACACACAGAAAAGACGTAAGACCTTCCATACAAAATGTATAGAAGCGTCGCGACGCAAAACATACATAAGAGACGGGGCGCGGCCGCGGGCGCAAAGCTTTTACGTCTGCGGCTCTGATGTTCGCCTTAAATAGAGTATCTCCAACCACGCTTCCCCGAAAAACTGAAACACAAGACATTAAGAACATGCTGCGTTACGGCGACTTAAGAGGGTGGCGGAAAGGTGAACGGTGGCTCTGTCGGTAACTCAAGGGTCGGGTCTCCTCTGAGAATGAGAAGGATGTAGGCCTTAGTTCACTTCGCTAGCCGAGAGCGGCTTGGTGGATTTTACATGCCTTTGAGAACATATTTTTTGTGAACTCTCAGGCATGCCTCAGGTTACCTCACAATGTTTTTTTCACCGTTACAGCGATATTTATAATTTTATAAACTAGGTACACATATATTTTTAAGAAAGCCACTGGGATTCGATCCTGGACCCCTCAAGTAATGTTAATTAATATGCAAGGACCTACCGCCATGAGTATTTCTGTAAAAAATTGTTTGGTAAAAATTGTCAACAATGTAACAACTATGATAATTAATTTTTACATCACATTCTGTCGTTAGTCTCTTGGAACCCCTTAGCTATTACCTCACGTGAAGACATTCTACTTCCAGACACCCTGTAGATACCTACTTACTATTTATAGAAGTCATAAAAGTGACAATTCAAAATAAATTGATGGTTAATTTTTAAGAATTTTCAGTCATTCATGTATCTGAACTGAGAATGTAAGAGCCTTGCTGAAGACATGCTTCACTGAATTTAGAACTTTACAAATTTGCACCCATAAAGATAGGCTAACAAAATTCATTAAATAAGATTTCTGAATTCAAAATCTCCTTTTAAATAGGCATAATAAAAAACAATCATACCCGAAACAAAACAACAATATTAAAAAATAAAAGCTCAGAAAACCGAATTCAAAATTCGAATTGTCAGCTGTCAAAGTGGAATAGCCGAATCGCCGCCGAATCGACCGCTCGAGCGCAGCTGCGTTAACCAAGGTCAGTGCCATTGTACAGAGTGCGTTGCCCAAACGCATGCGAAAAATTCACGCACACAATGATCGAGCCATGTATAAATGTACGTGTGTGCGACTGCAACCAACGACAAAAAGTATCCGAATTGCGGACCACAGAATAAATATGTGTCAGAACTTGTATCCGTACCAATATTTATACATATTTATGTATTTACTTACAACTCATGTATGCAGACTCAGAGGGTTAAATCTCGCGCTCAAAGTGGGGCTGTTTTATAATTTTTAAATACTTACTACTTTTACGATAAAAAGTTGTTAGAAAGATAAGCTTCAGATGCAATGTGTAAATCTAAGTCTCCATCTGCAAGTCGGGTAAGTGGTAGAATCATTGTAGTGTAAATACCTAAGTAGTACCTACCCTCAAACGTCTACCGCCCCGCCCGGGCCCACATTTTTTTTGGGCAAGCCAGAGAAGTTTTGATTTTTGCTTGACGAAGCCTATTTGAGTTATTCATGGGCTGGGCTATAGTGACCATTCAATAACAAGTGTCTTAAAATTAAAGAGTAAAAAAAACTACTCTAGGTAAGCGTTAGGTACAATGTCATTGCAGTTATTACTTATGTTGAGTTTCTTTATAGCTTAAGAGTCCTTAACAGTAAAGATAAACAGGATATTTATGAGGACTTGTTTAAGGAAACTAACATTTTAAACACGACCTTCCAACTAACTCGCCCTACTTAACCCACCACCAATAATATTCTTTGCGTCAACAAAAAAAAAACCGCCAACCAGTCAAAGTACCCGAATTGCATTCGACACACACACACACACTCGCGCGCGCAAATAAGTCAAGAGCAGAGTAAGGTCATGGTCTCACGATTCGGCTGTTTTCGGTTTCGTTCGCCACTCCTGCGCCTGCGCAGTTTTTTTGAGCTTTTTGCATTCACGCTTTGTATTTAGGTACCTGGCTCGAATAGGTATTTGTTGGGCTCAGAAATGCTCCTGATTAGTCGATGGTTTGGGTCTTATGTATTATGGTGTTTTTTTGTAGAGGTTTAGGTACTTTATGGGTTTATGTTACAAGGTTTATAATAATATTATGAAAAGAGTAGGTAGGTACCTATATATCCCAAAGATGACTTCTAAGGACTTGCTTTATTTATAAAGATTTATGGATTGAAATACTTTCGTAGCCATTAATTTTAGTGTCAAACAAAAGTATCTACTTACTCCTATACTTATTTGAAAATTCGTGCCTAAGCTTGGTTGGTTTCTTATTTATTTACCCATTTGTACTTATGTTTTTTGGTTTCTTAGGTTCTATGTAGGTGATTTAGATTTCATTTTGGTGACATCTGTATCAAAAAAAGGTCACGTGCCTAATCAACCTAATATTTACCTATTTATATTTTAAAGATAAGTTTATGAATAATGAACTCTCAAAATATTATTTTAAGAGTTTAAAGTCATCAAAACTCATTAGGTCATTGGTGTTTAGGTGCCTTTTATCCTACATATCTACAATAAGACGATTGTAACTGCTATTTATATAATTATTAACTTAATACTTAATAATCTTAACTATATTCGGGTCAATAACCAATAATTATAATGAATGCAGTAAGTAACAATAAAATCTTGAAATTCAAAAGTCACTGACTTTATTTCGTCCAAAAATAGACTTGCGTGGCTACAGCCATAATATACCCACCAATTTGAGCCGCGCCAAAACTGGTTGCCGCCAGTTTTTTGTTTGGGCGGTTTGAGCGCCATCTTGACTGTTTTGTTTTTAAATTTTTAAGCCTCGGCCTTGGAGCCAAGTGGTGCTCAGCCTCGGGCAACTCGAAAAATGGTAAAAGACTGTCTCGAACCGAAATTATTTTCTGTTCGCATGTGTGTTATTTGCGGTCTCTGACTATAATAATGAGTTTGTAGACTGCATTTTTCGTACACTTGTTATATTTTTTCTTTCTTTATGATTCGATCGGTGAATAAGTTTTTGAGCAGGATAATTATATGACATTTGGTGGATGTGACGTCAAGTTAGCGACTGTTTTCGTTTATTTTGTGGAAATTGGGTCTTGAGGTTACTAGTGGCATTGGCTGTGGTCTAATTACGTTCGAAATTGGGGGTTATTACCATATTATCAATGCAATTTCTCTAATAATAGTCTTTTATACACCCAGTAGCAATTTTGTAGATGATATTTCGATATTTGACAAATCTTTGTATGAATGGTATCTGACCCATTTTGTTTAGCTCTTGTTTGTTGTTTTCTTTCTTTTTCTTAGCTACTTTAATATTTATTAAGTAGTAAGTACCTGAAGTAGTAGTAGTAGTAGAAGAGTAAATGTGTTGGACTGTTGGATAGGTCTAATACATAGTACCTATACCTAAAAAAATACCTAACAAATGTATGTAATGCTTGTGTATCTGTATGAAACGACAAATTTGTAATTATCACTTAGTAAGTTTTTAAATATGTTCTCATAGAAGTGACATCTCTGTAACTTTTTGGGGAATAAAGATCTTTAAACACAAGTACCTACCTACATATTGAAATATTCAAAAATATTTGTGTAACTTAGGTAGATAACTATCCTCAAAATGGACTTTATAAGGAAGTGAATGGTAGGTAGGTATGCGTAGGTGAATGGGGTCGACTGTATTATTAGGGTGTGTACCTAATATTGGATTGTCATATCTAAATGAAACAAAAAAATCAACAAATGAAAGAAATTTATTGTATACAGGTTTTAAATATCCTCGCACATTCTTACACCTGCCTAACCAGCCACTGCAGTAAGATATTTAACGTAAGGTATAAAGTTCTTATAGATAAAGGACATTACATAATATGAAAAAATTTCCACCTCAAATGATGCTATGTAAGTTACATTAAATTTATAGATACGTAAGAAACGGTTCGTCTACAAACATACATCGTGTACAATTCCACAATTTCAAATCAACTTTTTTTATGTCGCCTAGCGACCTTTTTGGACGTTACTTTTAACTTTTTTTTATCAAAAATCTCAGTCGAATCGCCGCAAGCTTAGCTTCCAAAATGTTTCCACATCTAAAAATTTGACTAGATTCAATACAAGTTGTGCCAATCCCAGGTTTTGCCGCCAATTCACAATTTCAACTGTGTCGCAAGGGACGTTGATTTAGATATTAAGATACAAACAAATAATAAACCTATGAACATCACTTGTCTTACTGAGGAAGTGAATATATAATATCTATAATAAAAATAATAATGAGTCGCTAAAATCAACGCGTTCATCTGTAGATAATGACATTTAAACAATAATAATAATAAAAACTAAAGGAACAAAATAACAAAAATAAAGAGGCGAGTAAGATATATTGAAAAAAAATATTCCATTAAAACTTGTACTCAATAATTACATAACAATATTATAATTTGATCTTGTTAGCTCCTTTAGCGGTTTATATATTATTAAAAAAACATGAGCCATTCAATCGATTATTTCGAAAATAACAGCGTATTCTCTCTAAATACATTGGTCCATTACCTGATTCCTTATTTTTTATCTGATCACAAATTAAAAAAAAACTTTGCGGTGACAACATTCTCAAAAAGAAGAAGTGTTCCCCAGCAGTGTGATGTGATTAAGTTGTAAGCGTTATATTGTATTCTCAAATAAATATACCGTGATAATATGTCGAATTTTACACTATCCATCGTTTTAATAAAGATAACACTATATTTAATATGTCTAAAAGTAAATGCTTCGTGTTGTACATAATTTATTTTTAAACGAACGCCGCGTTTCTTCGCTTGTTGCATGATAAAACAAATACATCATACGTCGTTCCGTTCCACGATAATCTAAACGTCGATATTAATAATAAAGTCGATCATTGCAATAATAGTACAATAATCATAATTATATTTTTGTTTTTAAAATTAATCTTTCTAGAAATACATAGATACAGTTGTAAAAAGGAAAACAATTAGTGACAATAAAGGTGAAACTTACATGTAGAAAACAGTATCAATCTTACGACCGTTTTGCAAATGGGGACGCGTGGATGTGCGTGTCGGTGTGAGCGAGCGCGCCACGCACTCCGCAGTTGGAAAACGTTTATTCATAGGTACAATCACACAAACAAACAACATGTGTTTACGAATGCTTAGAAGTAAGATCTGGCAATGTCTTTTATGAGATTCCCGCCACGAAAACGCCGGCTGCCATCTTGGGAAACGGTCGCGCGCCGTCTTCGCTCGGAAAATTAGGAAATTTACGATTGCACTCAGTTTATAGATAACACGTTCACAGTATATCGCGAAATTCTAACGTTTACTTTTAATTAAAAATGCAACTTCCCTTCATTGTCTTTTTGTTCCTGGACCAGTCGAGGACCGTTCAAGACTCTAACCTAATCCTTACGGAATTTATTACATTACGAAAAAAAAATTAACAAAATATTAAAGAATTCCTACCGCCTACCTATTAATTGAAATTACACTACAATATTAACTAAAATACTTAAAACTACGTGGAAAAATGATTGAACAATATACAATAAAAACGATTCACTAATAAACCAGTGATCTCTTCAATCTGAAACCCGACTGTTCATGGCTGGAACTTTCGTATCACTGTGAATTTCCGAACTTAAACGACATAGACAACAAAAAACTTTTTGAGGCAAAAATGATTTTGTCAACAGCCAGTTTTCTAACATCATGGTTACATAAAGTAACCTTATATTATTCCTTTGGAAATGCAAGTCGTATCTAACGAATGCGTTTTGTAGATATGTGTAAGCGATGTGGCTATATACTGTTCTGCGAGATCACTGTCAATAATATTATCGTGTAAGGCGGTGTATACCATTTGTACCGACCGGCCCAGTGCTACAGCACTAGGCATTTTCTACTACATATCAGTCGCAACTCTCATTTTATACCGGGAATCGAACCCCAAACACTTTGCACAAAAACAATGACATGTATAACATCTCAATATAATATTATAATCGTAATATAATAATAAGGTTATTTAAAAATAAAGCCACTTAAAAATTAACTAACGTTACAAAATAAGATTAAACAACATAATGATTTGTTCCCGATGCGAAAAATATTTATATTATTAATTAAAAAATCTAGTAACATTCTAAACGGAATGTTGATTAATATCTAAGTTCTCTTTGCAATTTGTCCCATCCTATTATTTCTGTACAAACTTATACAAAATAACTTTTTAAGCTATCAACAGATGTCGCTAACGGGCGCGTTATTTAGTACGTAAACAAAAAAAGTTGTTCGAATTTGGGGACGCAATTTGAACCGCGGCGGTCTGTGGGCCTGTAGCGAGGACTTTACACGCGAAACGAAACCCTTTCACAGATATAAATGCACATAACAACAGTAAGATGCCCTCAGCCTGAGGTTTTACAACACTAACATTTAAATATCGAACATCGACGACTGAATTCCCACGCGTACATAACGCCATCTAGTTCGTAGTCACTTTTTTGTCTCACTTTTTTGTAAATGTGTGAAAGAGACAAATGACGTATTCGAACTTCGATGTAAAAGCTCAGACCAAGGTGCGGAATTACAGAAATACCACTAAACAACATCGAAAATCATGAAGAGAACGGAAGATGAACATGCTATCGACTAGTAAAATTTCGAATATAAAAATTTTTTGTTAATTTTTTTCTTTTTATTATATTATGTTACACGGTGTACCGTCGACACTTCGACAGGGATATGTATGGGTATTTGGTTTGTTAGTGAGTCGTTTCATGTATAGATAAGGGGTGTCGAAGTGTCGAGTTCCACGCGTCCTATACACGTACACGTGGTCTCTGAAGAAAAATGTACGACATTAACTTTAACTTGTATATAATATATGTATATTTTAGTTACATACACAATACAAAGACTTCTTAAATTTTCATGAGGCGCACATTTACACGTAACTTACAATAAGTAATCGTATGATAATTTTAAATATCCAAATACATTTTACCTAAATTTATCTGGGAGCGTATACATTTTTCCATCGTCTCGTACCTCCATAATATATTTACGATTGAACACCGAAAACGTCGTAAATTTGAAGATATTTTTTTGAGGATTTTTGGGCTAGTTATAATTTTAAAGTCGACAAGAATATAATAATGATTATTCATATTTTTGTATAGTCGATAAAACATTTAAAACTTGGACCATGAAAAATAAGGATATATCTTCTTAAGATACAATAATAGTACATAAAATATATAAGTTCACTAGATGTATTTATGTACGTGTATAATATATCGTGATGGGCCGGCGGGCGGGTCCGAGCGGCCGCGCTCGGTATATCTAAGTATCACATTCAATAACGAAGAACCCACGTGTTAGCTTAGACACACTTTAAAATTACTATTTTTTACAAAATAATAATTGCACACAAGTTCGACCGAAGCCCCGTTCACACCGGAGCGCGGGTGCGTCCGACTTGCGACGCACGACCGTCCTGCGACCGTCCTGCGACCGTCGCGCGACCGTCGCCAGCGAGACGGAGAGACCGATCCCGCACGAGCTAATAATTTCATTCAATATATTACCTATCTAATTATAAAAACGTCGCACAAAATCTGCGACTGTCCACTTAAAAATCGATAACATTTACACCCATAGCTAGCTTTACAATTAATTTGTTACATTGTTTTTATTACTTAAAAATATTTAAATAGTTGATTTTATAACATTAACTTTTGGTTGTCTTTTACTTAAAAACAAGATCAAAAATCGAGGCTTCCGGATTTGGGAGAGTTCGGACTGGCGGCTGCCGGCGGCCGCGCGGCGTCGGCCTTCGACGCGCGACTCGCACGTAAATAATAGGAACCCGCCCATAGTGAAGGTGCCGTGCATACATACATACACACGTATACACTTTAAAGCATGTTAAATAAAATGTCTTTTTTTACAACATCCATGATGTCTCTACGCTAACCGCTTAATCCAAAATTTAAATAAATACAATGGAAATTTCATTTCCAATCGGAACACTCGCAATATAATAAAATGCTCGACATTGAGCAAGACAACTTAAACAAAACATAGTATAACATGCCAATATAAATGTATTCGTCAAACAAAATAAGCGAAGGCGTCGCGTCGAAGCAGCCGCGCGGCTCCGCGCGACCCGGCAGTCCGTCGAGGGCTTCTAAACTATTTAATTGTGATATCGCATCAGTAAAGCTGTGTTATATCGAACCGGTCGTGAGTTTAGGTAACTATTGTGATATTTGGTGATCGCGTGTCGAACGGTGGTGGAATCGCCGGGCGGGGGAAGCGGAACCGAGAAACTACGACGGAAAACAGATCGACTCGTAAATGCACAAACGAACCCAGTCGACATCGCATCCTATACGAATAAAACTAACGTTATTGTCACTACAACAGTTACACGCGAACGACGCAACGAATCGCACGAAATAATCCAAGCGGATTGCACTACGACGTCGTCGGGGGCTCGAGGCGGCGGCGACGCGGCCCAACGGAATGTACTTTACATAATATTATCACAAAGACTGAGGAGATCGGCGCGGCGACGGCGGCGGCGACTGCGGCGATTGCGGCGGCGGCGGCTAGGGGCGGTCGGGCGCGGCGGCGGCGGCTGCGGCGGCGGGCGGCGGCTCGGCGGGCGGCGTGGGCGTGCCGTTGCGCGGTCGCAGCTTGTCGGCGCGCAGCCGCTGCACCGCGTCGCGCATGTCGGCGGCCAGCGCGCGGTCCGAGCTCGGCAGCCGCGCGCGCCGCGCCGCCGGCGCCTCCTCCGGCTCGCCCGCCAGCCGCCGCAGCAAGTTGGGCGCCTCGCCCGCGCGGCCCTCCGTCCCCACGCCCCCCACTGCCCCCACGCCCCCCACGCCGCCCACGCCCGTCAGCCGCTGCAGCAGAGCCGCGCCGGGCCGCTCGAGGCTCGACCGGATGATCCCCTCGAGGAACGAGCCGTTGGCGGGCGGCGGCGCCTCCTCGCGCAGCCGCCGCATCATGTGCGACGCGTACAGGTCGGGCGCGGGCGGGGCGAACCCGCCGGCCTGCCAGAAGGGGTAGCTCGGCGGGTAGCCGGGCGTCTCGGGGCCGTTCATCCCGTTCGAGAACGGCTTCTGCGGCGGCTTCGGCTGCGGCGGCTTCGGCGGCTGCGGCTTCACCTCCTGCTGCGGCTTCGGCTCCCGCTTCCGCGGGCGCATCAGGTGCCGCTCCTTCACCTTGTACTCGAGCGTGGAGTGCGGCACGCCGTAGTAGGAGCCGGCGCGGTGCACGGACATCTCGCCCCGCTGGACCGCCTTCACGGCCTCGACGAGGCTGTCCCTGTCGTAGTTTCGGTACTTCCCCCTCTTGGGCCGCGTGCCCTTCCCGCCGGTCGCGGGCTGGCCGTTGTTGTTTGCGGCGCCCCGCGAGTTGCTCGGCGCCGCGTAGTTCCTCTGGTTGTCCGGGGGGGTCTTTATCACGGACACGTGGCGGTCGGGCCTCATGAACTGGAGGTCGCCGAGGTGCGGGGGCCGGTCGAGGGGCTGCTGGAACTTCTGGCTGATGCTCTTGGCTATGACGTCGTTGAGGGAGGTCAGCAGGTGCTGGGTAGACGGCGGGTCGGCGAACACCGACGGCAGCAGCAGCTGCGACGGCGGGTTGAGCGGCGGCTGGGGAGGTAGGATGGGCGTGAGCGGCGTGACCGGCGTCGTGACGGGCGTCGCCGGCGAGGGGCTCTTCTCGTCGGGTGGCGGGAAGGTGGGTATCTTCAGAATGACGCTAGGCGGGGACTCCGGGCGTTCCGGATCGCTGTCCTGGTCGGACTCGTGGCCCGCGTCGGAGGCGAGTCCGAACTTGTTGACCTTGTTCCGGAGCGTGGAGCGCGGGATGCCGTAGACGACGGCGGCGCGGCGGGTGCCGAGGCGGCCCGACTGGATGTCGCGCAGCGCGGACTGCAGCTCGTCCTCGGTGTAGGCGCGCCGCGTCGCACTGGCCGCGTGGCCTGCCTCGAGGCCTCGTTTTAATCTGTAACAATATAAAGTCTCCAATCAACATTGAACTATGGTCGTTTTCTTCTTAAAATAACAGGTAAATAAATCATCGCCCATTGAAATTCTAGCTCACAATAGTCATCCAATATTTACGAAGGATTTTTTGGAGCTACGCCAGAACGCCCCCTAAAATTACAAATTGAAAACGAAACAGTGCTATGTTATGTACAATTCAAACTAGATTCAGGAATATGTAAAAGTTTATTAACTATTCTGCGCATAAAGCCTGATAAAATTGCCAACTTCCTTTCCGTTTTTCTGTTTTACGATGTGGTAATCGCGCTAGATCATTGTGGCTTAAAATATGCACATTTCGATTTCACGCACTCGCAGTCTTTACAATATTATCAATAATAAATCTATCTGAAACGAAATTAACCTAACCGTGAGACATCTAAATGAATCACAAAACAATATGGGTCAATAGCTGGTCAACAGTCGGCAATCGTCTAAATTCAACATTTCGAAACGCCGACGCCGCTTTAATCCCAGATAAGCGAAATGCGAAATATTTACTCTTGGACTCACCGATAACGGACTACTATGAATGCATCTTTATCTTTTCCCTTCGTCTTTTATTTCCTTTTCCTCGTCGCGCGATTGTGGACTCTATCCGGACGATTCAAGGTTCGATACGGCTTATTTCCGTGGCGACGTCTTTAGTTTCATCTTGGGTTTTACTTTCTTATTTTTCGCCGTCCTTATCGAGGAACATTCAACTCTATTTAGTTTCGAAAGGGGGTACATTCGCTTGTCGGGTCGTCGATCGCTCCGAGGATGCAAGGTCGATGCACTGTGGACTATCGCTGCATTTTTATTTGTTTTGGCGAGTCATGCGACCCACATCGTGGTCCCAGCGAATGAATTTATTCAGTTATCGATTGTGCATAATATCGGTGCTGAAATCGAGACAATGTCTCCTTTATACGTGGCTCGTTGACCGTTCGCTGCATTCTTGTGTATTCTAGCCGCTGAATTGACGATCGGGCAGTTTTTAAAATAACGACTTTTGGACGTAGATGTATTTCGATATACCTAGCTGCGGTCGCGGAATACGAAATGTGAAGATTGTTGAGGCGGTTCGTTTGAATGAATATTTTTAGATTTAGAAAAAAGAACTGTGGTTGCAAAACATCTTTTATATGAATCTTTTTTGTTTTGTCCCCAATAAATTAAATAGGGCTATAGGGCCTCTCTTCAATGACTACAATCAGTTCAGACGACCTGAGTGGTGCAGTGGTTGAGACGCCGGTGCGCCGCGCGGAGGTTCCTGGGTTCGATTCCCAGCAGAGCAGGGATTTGAATGATGAATTAGAATTTCTGTTTCTGGTCTGGGTGTGTTGTGTTGTTGTCTTGTTTGTGTCCATGGTACAAACGACACAGGGAATCCTAGTGTGGGGCTGTGAGTGTGAAGCGTTATTTACACGTATTTATTATTATTATTTAAAAAAAAATTATTAGTTCTTAGGCTTAGTAATTACAGTTACTCAAAGAAATGATGTTTCAGACATCATGGTCATAGTTAATTGATTACTTAATCAATTCAGGGCTGGACATACCTAATTGTAGTGATTGACAAAACTCCATAAAGAGTATACCTACAAGTACCTACGTCAGACACAACACGACGTCATCATTTTGTCATTCAACTCAAAGTTACACTAACTTTATACATCTTTTGTCTTAACGAATAACTCAAAAGGTTAAGTATGTACCTACCTACATACCTACTAGGTATTTATGAATATCAAATCCATATGAATCTTAATTAAGTCATAGATTTCCAGGGTTAGCCAACATTTTAAAAATAAATTTCGTCCTGTGCAAACGTTCCCATTTAACGTAAAAATCAAATCCCTAACTCACCGCCGTACTCGTCAGGTACGCCGTACCTAACTCATCACCAAATAACTTTGCATTAACTCATCACTAGCAGCAGTAACTCAACGTGTGACATATCAGCTCGCGAAGGCTGGGCTGCCTATATTCGGTCGGAGCAAGGTTGACCAAGTTCAAGTCTTAATATAACTGAGACCTTTGTCTCAGTTTCGTTCTTATCGCGCTGGAATTTCGTAGCCACCGAGTATCATCATACCGAAGTGTAGTTGTAAAGTTTGTGTGTGTAATTGTGTATGTTTCTTTAGGCAGTTTTGCTTTTTACACGCTTTATATTAGCTTCACCTGTATATTTGTTTGTAACTGACTCCTTTGGGCGCGATTTTGACCCACTTTAAACTGACTGATATCATTCAAACTTTGTAGATTTATCGAGGACCGATGACAATACACTAATTTGATAAAACTATTCCATTTTCAATTTGCAAAATAAGATTTTTTTTAGTTTATATAAATTAAGTAGAAAATTAAATAATAAAACTCCTTGTTACACAGAAGTAGAAAACTGTTACGCCCACCTGACATTACACGGTTTATGTCCAAATAGTCTGTAGGTGACGCCCTGAATAAAGTCAATATTTATAGACTGTAGCCAGTAACCCATTAATGACCCACTACAGGGCCGGGTCTCCTCGATTCGAGGTTGAATTCTAAGCCACTGGGCTATCACCGCTATATATAGACTGTAGAGGTACCTATTATAGCTCGCTCGGGGAGATATCTAGGAAGAGATTATTATTATCTAGGAAATGATTCTTGTGGAAAGAAACCCATGCCTACTCAATAGAAAACTCCTGTCTCCCTCCTGTCTCCTTTCTCTCTGTGCAATAGAAAGCTCCTAACCAAAAAAAAGAATCAATACTCGCTAACATACTTTAAAAACGAACCTTCCCAGCATTTATTCACGGACGAAAGCGCGAAATTGCACATGACTATAGATACTGGCGCAGATAGCACACCGATATGCATAAATATTGTATTACGGTGTCAAGGAACCTATATCTGGCGTGTCAACGGCCAAGCATGACGAATGGCCGCGAAAGAAATCGCCTTATCGCCGCGACGATTTATTATTTGCACTCGTTTTTGCTTGCAGTCTTTGAGTGTGTAATTTTGGGTTGAGTTGAAGCTTAATTGTGAAGTTTTGAATTAAGAATACCTTCGAATTGGCTGAACGTCTAAGCATCTTTGATGAGGACCTCATTTTTAATTTAGAAAGAATAAAACATCTCTTTTACTATCCATTCTCTAGTATGTTATTCAAAATTGGAATGTACCATAATGCCATAATAGGTAAAAAAGAATGATTTATGAAACATATAAAAATCCTTTTTTTTGTATCAGTCACTTATCTGGAGTGATGTAGTTAATTTAAATATGAAAAATTAGGACAAGTAAGACGAACTATAAGAAAATTTAACTGAGACTAATTAATAGATATACGATTTAAGTGGGTCAATCGTGTAACAACAGACAACAGAACAGATTTGCTAGAGAATTTGTATGGATAAAGTTTAAAAATATTTCCTCCAAAAGTCACCAAAGGCAGCAAATTTCGTTTTACCTTCCCAATCATTCATATGACTTGATACAATAAACAGTATCTAGGTCATATAATAGAAGAATACATAAACAAAACGTTCAGAGCTATCCGAGACAGGAGCATTATTGAGATTTAACGTGTCGAATAACGACTAACATATTCAATGCGGACTCGGACACTTCTGAACTACCAACAAACAACCAACGTTACATCTCTATCATGGCTTACGAGCTAAAGTCACTGACGCATCTAATCTAGCAACATATTCCTCCGTTTTTTCTTAAATTCTTTTAGGAATCACTTAGATGCAAAGAATATTTTTTGTTTATTCAAGGGTGCTGAATACCTACACAATAAAAAAACATATAGGTAGGTAATTGCCCCGACGACTTACCCCACGTTCTACTGCGATGTCGCTCACAACAAGTTAGTTGTACGACAGTGTCATTTCCGTACATTTCTCGCATTTTCCAATCCAATCAGAGACCAATTATTCCATTTTTCAATTTGCAAAATAAGATTTTTTTAAATTTATATAAGTAAATTAAGTAGAAAATTAAAAGGAAAACTCCTTTTTTGATACTGAAGTAGAAAACTGTTTCTCCCACCTGTCATTAGACGGTTTTCGTTAGCCAATTAGGACAAGGCGTTACAAGCAAACATTGTGTCACACATACATAGAGCATAGTCATTGAAAAAAAGGATACTAAAATCCGATTTGTATATTAATCAATGAATAGAAAGTTAATGATCATAGTTGATTCAATACGATAGAAAATATGTATTTAGTTATTAACTAAATACTTATGCAGCGGTGATAGCCCAGTGGCTTAGAATTCGACCTCGAAAGGGGTCCGGGTTCGAATCCCAGTGGCACCAATGACTTTGTAAAAAAAGTTATGTGCGATTCATAAAATTAAATATCACCTGCTGTTACGGTGAAGGAAAACGTCGTGAGGATACCTGCATGCCTGAGAGTTCATAAAAAAAAATGTTCTCAAAGGCATGTGAAGTCCACCAACTCGCAGTAGGCCAGCGTGGTGGACTAAGGCCTACATCCCTCTCATTGTGAGAGGAGACCCGACCCTGTAGTGGGTCATTAATGGGTACTGACAAGACAAGACAAGTTATTAACTTATTAAATTAACACCAATTTAAAACACGCAATATGCAAGTGCCAGTATTTTTCAATGACGTGTTACAAAAACTACTCGTAGTGTCACGTAGCCCGTGTCCCTGGTGCTTAGAGGAAGGGCACGCGACGCAAACCAGATCCTAGACTTTCTAGGTCAATAGCAAAGTCTACACGTGGACGCACACTGCACTACAAATCAAATAGATTAGTCAGATGTAGTGTTACAAGGTATTTAGTGTGAATTGTAACATGACAAAGGGTAATGTCGATTGAGGTGAGTTAAGCAAATTAATGTAATGTATGGGTGAAGTTTATTATTTTGGTAATTTCTAAACTAACTCAAACGCTCCAAACACTATTGTCACAAAAAATCGTTCTTTCATCATCTAGGTTAAATTCCAATAGGTACCCTAGGCTTTCTGTTTTTTGTGTTCAGCTATTTTTTACAAATAATCTATTCAACGTGCTTTTATGATGCCTCGAAAATGTCTGATGTAGTGATATCTGGACAAATGTCTGACAGCTTGGGCTATTAGTTGTTACAGACTACTTTGTTTTACTACTTCACTCGTACAAGTTTGAGGCAAACGACCGTGAGCGTCGGTTACGATTGCACCTTTGTAGATAAAACACGTTTGATGTTCTTTGTCGGTTATGTTGTTATAGGCATAGCATTCGCTTGGTATTGTAGTTATGTAGGTAGGTATAAGCTATTTTTTTGCTTTTGATACGATGAAAGAAAACCAGATAAAAAGGCAAACTGATCAGCTTGGACCTTGTCCGAATAGACATAACGACCAACCAACACAACAAAATGTAAAAACGGGGCCCTGTATGGAGTTCTCCAAATTGAAATACGCACTGAAATGCGATAAAATGTATTCAATTATGTTGCCGTAATTATGAGCAACTTTTGCGTCCGACATGGCTATGAGGACACGGGGTAATGGTAAATGGTAACGGTTGCTATGGACACTGGCAACATTAGGAGGTGTTTGCGTGTGTGCCAGCCAGTGTGTGCCAGTGCGTTGCCGGCTCTTTTTACGCCGTTTTAAGAACCCCATGTCATAGTCTAGGGGAAATACGTCGGAGGGAAGATTGTTTCACATTTTCAGGTGCGATGCAAAAATGAATGTGATAATCGAACTGTAGATGACTGCCCCGAATCTAGATAATGTGGGTGGAATTTAAGAAGACTAACTCCTCACAACTATGTGTATAGAAAATGCGACGTGGGTAGCAAGTAGTTCATCTTAGCTTTCAGCAAAGCCGTAATCAATATTTCACTTTATATTGTTGATTGAAGTTACCTTAATAGTCAGTCTTTAGAAAGTAACATTGAAGGTAACTTCTACGCTACCATTCTACTCTATTTAAAATTGGGTAAAATTTGAACTGAACTGAACATCAGATGGCCATCGAAAATTAAATGCGGGCAAAACCGAGGGCACAGTTTGTCCTAACTGTCCTACTATAAAATGATTAATGTAATAGTTTGTTAGTTAGTTTTTAACTTTCACGCAAAAACGTCTGAACAGATTTGGATAAAATTTGATTTACACGTAGGTTATAACCTGGATTTACACGTGGGATACTTTTTATCCTTCTCTGGACCAAATTCTAATTCCATGCGGCATGCGGACTAAGTCGCGGACATAGTCTAGTGTAAAAATAAAATCTGGACCCGGTTCTAAACTCTACGCGAACGAAGCGGCGGGCAAAGGCTAGTGTATCTATATGTAGCTATAAAATATCATTTAGTACCCTACGCAACATTATAATTTTTTATTTCTCTATACATTACTTGTAGGTAGGTACTCACATAGGGATTAGGCTCTAGTTCCATTATGTGTAATGAAAGCATAACTTTCGCGCGCATTCGTAACAATTATAGTGTCACCTGTCAAAAGTGCATTGACCTCGGCCAATCAAAGTTCGTTTTGTCATTTTATGATTGTTTGTATTATTCGGTGCAATGTTACCCGTTACATTTTTATATTTTTATGTAGGTATGCCACAACTTATAAATGTGTAGGGCAGAGACTTATATTTTGTCACTTTTTTACTGGTAATCCTATGGTGTCCCTTAAAAGTTTGGGCAACATTTTTAAACAAGTTTTTCTACTTCTAAAGCAATAAAATTGCAAAAACCATACATTAACAACGTTATAAGTAGAAGAAAGATATTATTATAAGTATGGCTGTTATGAAACATAAATATGGCGGCACCATTGAAGGTTTTCATATTTCTGGTATTGTGGATATTTGTGTGGCTGTATTAAACATAAATGTGGCGCCACTATTGTATGGTTTTATTTCATATTTTAAAGTTTCCCGCGCATTTGCATCCATCACGGTGTCACCTGTCAAAAGTGCATTGACCCGGAGGCAATCAAAGTTTCGTTTGGTCGATTTATGGCGCGTTCGCTGTGATTGTTTGTACAATGCGGTGCAGCGTTACAGTAGGAAGTGCGTAACTTGAACGCGACCGTTTGTGTTATGGCCAATATAAGGCCTAGGGCCAGGGTGTTCACCTGTAGAATACTAGAATAGAATTAAAATAGGTCCTTGATTTGTTAGTGTGTTCTATGTGTGTTGATTAGGTACTGCTGATGTGTAAGTATTTTAAGTACCTAGTGCTAAACGATTTAAGATGGGTCCTTGATATTGTTTGTCTATGGGAAAGACGTTACGGGTACCAGAGGACTGGTTCCTTCTTTGGACCAGTGGTTTGAATAAATTATATTTTTTATAAAGTGCTTTTTATTTATTTTTGTACTATATTCCTACTCCTTCTTATTCTGTGAATAGTATTCGTTAATAATCATATCAATTACACTGAAATGGCAATTTATATAAAAAAACAGTATTTATTTATAGACCATAAATGACATCTTTTTACCGGAAATTAAAACTTCTAAGAACCTTGCAACATAAGTATTGAGTTGATTAGGTTTTGCGGAGAAACCTAAGAAGTGATATGAATCGAAATGAAAATTTTTAATCATTTCACAAGTAAGTCATGGTCTTTAAGAAAGTTTTTTAACTGACGTAGAAGAGTTAAAATTGATTCTATATTTATTTTATTGTATAGGTATGACTGGCGAACATGCACTATGGTCTGGTGTTAAGAGATCACTGCAACCTATGGTTTCGTGGCATCAAATAATCAATAACATCAAATAATAGAAAAATCTTTAAGTTTCCTTATTTTGAATTGTGAGCGCGTCCTCACTTTGGCACTTACTGTGTGACACTGAGTTCAAAATCGACTTACGATTGCTTCATTCAAAATATCTCCTGTCCTGCTTTAACACAGTTAAACCTGTGCGTGCGCCATACCCACCGTCCGTGATTACCCCACCCTCCCCTATAACCTCAAATACTATCTGAAGTCGCCTCATATCGAGTATCTCCGTCAACCACGCTTCCCCAACCGAAACATGGGCCTTGTACACACCATCGTATACTAGGTATAGCCTACGAGTAAATGTAAATGATTGTACACTTTCACGCAAAAACGCCTGAACTTTATAATCTGTATTAACATGTACTTCGGATAAGTTTCATCTCTCGCTGGATTATGTCCAGTCTATACAAAAAACATTTGAAAAATAAATCGTTGGCAACCCTGGCCAAAGCCAATGGCAGGCGTAGAGAATTGAGTTTCTCTATGGTATAAGCTCGTGGGGTCAATTTATTTCTTTTGATAGCGTTTATGGACCTGCTCAAGAAACATGTTCAACGTTGTTGTTCTCGATATTATTTTGATTAGTGTAGATTCTATATAAATCATAAGATATGAACGAATTAAAACGATTTAAAACAAATAATAAATTTATATATATAAAAAAATAGGTAGGTTAAAATTAAAGACTCAGTAACTATGTCATGTCAGTAACCCATTAATGACCAACTACAGGGTCGGGCTCCTTCTCGTAATGAGAGGGATGTAGGCCTTAGTCCACCACGCTGGCCCACTGCGGATTGGTGGACTTCACATGCCTTTGAGAACATTTTTTTTGTGAACTCTCAGGCATGCAGGTTTCCTCACGATATTTTCCTTCACCGTAACAGCAGGTGATATTTAATTTTATAAAGCGCACATAACTTTTTCACAAAGTCATTGGTGCGTGCCACTGGGATTCGAACCATGACCCCTCGATTCGAGGTCGAATTCTAAGCCACTGGGCTATCACCGTTCTGTAATAACTATACCAAGTTTCAATTTATTTTGAAAGTGTATCTGCATTTATTGGTAGAACGAGAAAGAAAATTTATTATTTATTTAGAAAAAAATATTTGTAAAAGAAAATTTATTACGTGTTCGGGAAAATTTCAATGGTTATTTTGAAGTAGGTAACCACCTACTTTTGCAGTAAGTACTTCTTTCTAAGCATACCTCTCATACCTATAAGAGATACCATACATCTCTTCATATAAGTATGTACCTTACACTACGTTTTCAGATGCCAAAACTGCCTCTACACATTTGTATGCAAGCCAATTGGTAAATTTAAATTTGTCAGTAACCCATTAATGACCCTCTACAGGGTCGGGTCTCCTCTCACAATGAGAGGGATGTAGGCCGCCGTCCACCACGATGGCCTACTGCGGGTTGGTGGACTTCACATGGCTTTCAGAACATTTTAATTATTTTTATTTTAAAATTTAAATTATTTTTCAGAAACTCTAAAATTTTAAATATCCAGCTCATAGAGAAGGTCTTTTTAAATCAATCAGCAATTTGTTGAAACCTCGTTACACAAAAGTACCTAACAACATACATACAAAAATAAAATCAACTGACCATTTACGTGAACAACATCATAAATATTCCAGTTATCCACCTAAACAAGTAAATGGATTAAACATTAACACGCTGACCTTAATTTTATTCTAATTCCCTTTCCCTATTGGCCATTGCCGCCTAAATTTAACACCTTGTCATGTTTTTCAGAGTTCCGTACCCGAACGGTTCCGACGGGACTTCAAAGCTAATAGCCCCGCTGCTTGAGTAGATCGACAAAATTAAGCGACGTCGGGCGGTCAGTACCTGGATGGGTGACCGCTAGTGGCGAATAGGCATGATGACAGTAATCAAGTAACGCTAAAATATTTATATGATCTAATGAAATAGGATTCAAAGATTTTGAAACATGTATTTATTCTCATATTAATGTCGAGATTAATAATTTATTTGTTAAAATAAATCTACAAAATACAACAATCCGCCATGACAGCTTAAACACTGACGTATTACGTCAATTTACGTCACGTCTCAGAAAACGTCAATTTTTTCGTTTAAGCGTATACGCGATCTTTGCATTTTTTACTGAGCCGTGACGTAAGGACAGACGCCACGACACCGGCAAGCGTTTTGGAATGAATTTGAAACTGAAAATTTAAATGTAATTTTATTGCACAAAAAACTTAATTTTCTACAGAAATATGATATATTTTAGACATAATAAAAACTTCTGAATATCATAGAAGAGATTTTGAAAATTAGTCATCATGCCTATTAACTGCGCGCTTCCGTGCTTTGGTCCCAGTTGTTATTGATACGATAGCAGTCGTTAATCCAGGTACTGACCGCGCTCGACGGTGCTTAAGCTTTTCATCGCTTGCGATCTAGTCAAGCCGCGGGGCTAGGAGCGTTTCAGGAGATTGTTGTTTTAACCCATTAATGACCCATTACAGGGTCGGGTCTCCTCTCGCAATGAGAGGGATGTAGGCCTTAGTCCACCACGCTGGCCTACTGCGGGTTGGTGAACTTCACATGCCTTTGAGAACATTTTTTTTTGTGAACTCTCAGGCATGCAGGTTTCCTCACGATGTTTTCCTTCACCGTAACAGCAGGTGATATTTAATTTTATAAATCGCACTTAACTTTTTTTTACAAAGTCATTGGTGCATGCCACTGGGATTCGAACCCGGGAGGGATTCAAATTCAGGAGATTATCTAACTACAATTAATTAGTAACTGATGGGCATAGTAAACTGACATGTTCTTGGTCTCAGTTTTAGGGGAACAAATGAATGATAAGAAGAGTTTTTAATTTTTGTTTATTCAAAAAATTATCGTACATGGAACCCTCCGAATTAGCCCGCATGCGAATCCGACTCGCGCTTGGCATGTTTTTAATATACGGTGAGTGGCAATTGAGTGTATAAAGTTATTACTTTGATGACAACTGGTATAAAAAGAATTAAGTTTTTATGATAAAATGATAGTGTAGGTAATATTCATGTGTGGTCTGTTTCAAATTATTATTATTTAACAATATTGCTGCCGCTTAAGTAAGGCACCAAGAAGGTTTTACTTTATTATTGAAAAGAAGCGGTTATAGCCCAGTGGCTGAGAATTCGACCTCTTAATCGAGGGGTCCGGGTTCGAATCCCAGTGGCACGCACCAATGACTTTGTAAAAAAGTTATGTGCGCTTTATAAAATTAAATATCACCCGCTGTTACGGTGAAGAAAAACATCGTGAGGAAACCTGCATGCCTGAGAGTTAAAAAAAAATGTTCTCAAAGGCATGTGAAGTCCACCAACCCGCATTAGGCCAGCGTGGTGGACTAAGGCCTACATCCCTCACATTGTGAGAGGAGACCCGACCCTGTAGTGGGTCATTAATGGGTTACTGACTGATTTAAAAGATTCGGAATGCAATTCAATTCGTTAAGGTTTTCAAATAATACTTATCAATAGATACATAGATAAAGCTTAAACTTTGTTTAAGTATTTAACGAAAATATTTATCAAAAAACGCATAATTGATCAAGTTATTATGGAAAGCGGACTTTCATGCGTACATTTTTGACACTGACAGTCATAAAACTTAAAATTGCCCGTTCGTCTACAATGTAGACAGCTAGCTAGGTCACTAACTTAAGTAATGGCTAAACCGTTTCTCAAACGTAACATTGTAACAAAGAAATAGTTTAACTTTGACCTTAATTTCCCGCCATTTTCATTTTCCTAATCGCCTCAACTTAACGATCTTTCGCAGTTCGAGCTATAACCCGCCAAAATGGCGTGGCTAAAAGAAATTTTGGTGCAGAAATTATGCGACATGACTAATAGTTGGTGCTGGACTAATGATTTGTGGGTGCAGTGGAAAAGTAGCGAAACGTGTTATTTTTGGGTTGATTTTAAAACTGTTTCGGTTTTAGGAAAACTAGCTACGAAACTACTAGTTCCTACCTAGGTTTTTTTCTCATAGCTACGTTACGTGAAAATTTTGGAACAGTCTTCTTGCCTATTTTTTTTGGACTACGAACTGGGGTTATTAAAAAAAGGGATAAAGAGAGATCACCTTCAAAGCTCGCCTGATCGTTGTAGTTCTCGCTACAACTCCGAGACTTTTTTAATTACCTGTTGTAATTGAGTAGCGAACGGGCATGCAGGTGACCTGTCGTTAAGTGGTCACTGCAGCCCATGGACACCCGCATCCAACCTCAAACAAAATCCTATCTGACTTTGTATACCGGCGTTACTACTCATGAGGACTAAGAATTCGCCAGCAATAAAGTATCTCTACCATACCTTCCCAGCCGACACACAAGATATAAAGAACATGCTGCTTTAGGACGGGTTAAGAGGCTGGTGGTTAGGTACTTGCTATGGCTCGACCACCTAATAAGTATTTGCGATCTGAAAGCACGGTGGAATAGTTATGGCTTCTCCAAGGCGTGATCAGTATAATTAGTAATGATCACACTTTGCCAAAGTTTAATAACTTTTAGTAACTTAGTGCTAAACCTGAACACTTTTCAGCAGTGCTCTCCTCCTCAGTCAGTATCAGTGTTACCGTTCACCCAAAATCGTTCAAGCTTGGCTTTCATGAAATTTCTATAGTGTTTTATCACAGCAACACATTTCTGCAGCGATCTCCAAACTATCAGTGTTACTCACCTAGAGTTGTCAACGGTCTTGGCATCGGGGGGCGGCGTGCCGCTGGTGCTGGAGGTAGACTTGGCGCTCAGGTCCAGGGGCTGCTCCGTGAGGCTGGGCGAGGCGCTGGCCGCCGCCACCTTCTCAACCACGTCTGGTAGCCTGGGGACCACGGGGACGGTTAGTTAGCAGCAGTAAACGGTAATTTTTATCGATTTCAAAAAAGGAGGTTTTCAATTCGACACGTATACAGAACAAAAGTTGTTGCTTATGGTGTTAGCTACCTAATGCTGCGAGGTTGCTAGTGTTTTACAGGTAATTCTGTATATGTTATATAAACGGAACTGCACCATATAATAATATTATGGTGGTCCATTACGGCTTCAAAACTAGTATACCAAATTTCATGGTTGTATGTATGTATGTTGATATGTTTGTCCTCGCATATCTCCGAAACTAATCGAGGGATAGTGTTCAAATTCAAATTCAAATCATATATTTGTAGAATAAGGGTTACAAAGATGTTATGTTACATAAAGATCTCTTATTCTGCCAATGATAGGCTTACAAATATTGTTTTATGTAATAAGTGCTGAATAAAATTTAAATTGCAGACGAAAAGAAAAAAAAATTAGAAAGAATTTAATTATGTCAACAATAATAACTTTAGTGTTCGTTCTTTTTTTGTTTGTTTGCATTTTGTTCAACTTAGGGAATGATGAAAGTCGTCAAAATCGATCCAGTAGTTTCCGTGATATGAAGTCAAAACTAAAAATTACGAAAAAAAATTAATTAAACCGACATTTATTTAATACACTACACTGCAGAGCAAATAAATTCAAAATTTGAAGTCATAATTCCAAATTTTCATATCATCAATGCGAACAAATAAAATCATTTTCTTAAACGTGCTTTTAAATTTCGGCAATGTTAAATCATATTTAATAACACAATACCGTTCAAAATATTATTTTTTTGTTAATTTTGAATTAAACTTTGAATTAATTTCACAACATCGCTTCATCCTACCAACATTTCTCCATTCATTCACCAAGTGAGACGTCCTTGTATTGAATGCAACATCCGCGTCTTGTCTTAAGATCGCGTTCCGTTCGCGAATGAACGCATTGAACGATTGAACGAGTGAATGAACGTTAACGTCAAATTCAACTGGTACAGTAAGGTTCGATAGAGAAGCTATTGTATAAAAACGAGCGAGGTTCTATTACGAGTGAATGGGACTAGATGGGTTATTGATATTGTTATTATCGTTATTTTCTATAATATTATAGATTTGAGATAAAGAATAATGGTAAAAAATAGTTTTTTTATAATTTCAGTAGTTTCTCTCTTCCTTCTATTCAGACTTTTGTAGTCCGCTGCTAGACATAGGTCACGAGATGCTGAGCTCTTTGAATCCAACGGTTTCCCGCTGTCTTCTTCAGGTCATCAGTCCATGGCTCGAAGGGTAGCCAGCCTGAGCTTATTTCATTAGCAGTAGGAGAATTAGATACGATTTTAGCAGTTACGATAGGAAAACGTGGTACCTACCTATGTACGTGCTGAAATGTACGACATAGGACCCATAGGAAGTAATCTGAACTAGGTGTTTTTGATTGACACTAGACCTCAAACCTAAAGGACCATGAACATGAACTTCAAACAAGTTCTTTTTTTAAATAATAGGTTGGAAGTAGAATAGCAGTGCTGTTGTTAAGGCTTAAAATGGGCAACCTCAAACTGTTTCTTCAGCAAACACCTCGTTACGGTAAGTTATGATTAAGAGCAGTAATAATGCAATTGAAGTAAACGCCTGAGACTCAATTATAATGAAAGTACTTATTAAAAATCAAAGAAAAAAAGTCAGTCTATGGAATTGTATAAGCTGGAGCAACAGACATCGTAACGCTTGTTATGATTGAATTGAACGTTCTCAATTTCCAATTCAAAGTTCCAATGACACACAAACAACAAACGTCTCCTGGCGATATACTGAATGTGTCTGCCGCCAAAGAGCCAACAAAAGTACCTACCTAGTATTGTGCCTCAAACTGAGATGTTACAGTTGTCTGGGTCACACTGAGAGATGTCACACTGTGACACGAACTACATAATACATTATATTATAATAAGTACCTAGATGTGCCCACGACTTCATCCACATGGAATTCTAAAAAAAGTAGCCTAAGTTACTCCTACTACTACTAAAATCGGTTCAGCCGTTCCAGAGATTAGACGGAACAGACAGTAGGTATACAAACAGACAGTCAGACAGACAGAAAAAATGTAAAAAATGTTATTTTGGTAGTAGGTACACTGTACATGTACCTAATACATATTGTATGCATTAAGTAAAAAGCGGGTATTTTTACTTTTCAGTTAAATACAACGCATGAAATTGAACTGAAATTAGCAAGAAGTAGCACATATCACATCAAATAGGCCTGTTCTCCATTTCCAATGCATAACTCCAATGATAAAAAGTTTCAATGACACACAAACGTCTCCCGACGATATGCTGAATGCGTGTCTGCCGCGAGCAGCCAACAAAGGTGATATTGTGCTTTCAGCTTCAAACTGAGAGGTGTGACAGCGTGACCCGGTATGTGTTGTGTTCAAAATATAACTTAATTCTATCAATAGTGTGTGTGAAGCATTATTTATTATCTTCTTTGTTTTCTTGTAAATGGATAGGACACTTCAGGCCTATTTATATTGAATCGTTTAAAAATAATTTTAGAAACGTCTCACACTCAAATAAACACAAAAGTAACTGTTTTTCACAGTTTATTTGAGTGAACGGTAACCTTAGGCATTAATAGGTTACAAAAAGGAAACAGGTAAATAGGTACCTACCAATCCCTAATATTTTTAATAAGCTAATTTCTTAAAATATTTTTTGAGCTACAAACTGTAGTAGACACCAAAATAGCCAAAAATTAGGTCAAGATACCATTTCCTTCTCACAAACAGATTTAAAATCGTGAAAACGTGATAGGTTGCACATAAAACGTTTGTAACTGACATCTAGATATTAATCAATGATAAAATATACAGGAAAATAAACTAGATTTTAGCCATAAACGGTTGTTTTAATGACTATATAATGAATTATAATTTATAACACTAGAAACAAGTTAAGCGGTGATAGACATTATCTTAGACCATTCATTGTGTGTACCTCAAAAGATGCCTTTACTCTTATGGATGGTAATGAACAAAAATATAAAAATAAAACATGGATGGATTTTTCTAAATTACGCTTTTGGGATTGCAGAGACTTCGTCCATTCGAATAACATTTTTCGTTGGTAGAGATGGCTATACAAAGGTAAACCTAATATTAAATAATTTGTGATAAGGTATTAAAAATTAACTCATAATTATATTACTCGCTATTTCACGATAGGGGACATATGCCTGTTAATATCTACATCTACGATATAAATAATTAAATAAGTACAATTTAATCTAACTTACCGACATAGCCTTACCGTGTTAGGAGTACGTGCATTTCAAAGATGGCCTGACGATGAGAGTAGAAGGTAAACAAGACTCGTATTGTGGTTTTTCAAACAAAATTTTGGTCTTAAAATATGTTCCATCACAAAAACAAGCACCGCAAATAGTACTACGTACTTTGTTTGAGACTATAACAAACTAAATGGAAAATATAGTGTTTTTAAGTGTTCCGTGTAATGACGACAATGACTAAATTGAAACTGGACTTTACCGGAATAGAGTTATTTTGTAAATATGACTGATTGTTATAGACCGACTATAATTAACTTAGGCACGTCATACAAAAATATGGTAAATTAACATTTTTGCATCGATTGTTGAAAAATTAAACAATTAGATTGATTTAGGCGTAGGAAATTATTGCAGTGGACGGTTGACAATTTTCAGTTTCTTACAGAGGATTTGCGAATTTTAAGTAAAAAAATTCAAATAATAATACCTAAAAGTTACTTTAGTTAAAATATTCAAAAAATATTGTAAAATTTAATTGATTGTTCTAGACATTGATGATTAGTAGAAAACGCAAGTGAAGGGCACAGAACTACAAAAGTCACCATAACGTCCCAAATTATTTCAAAGATTGTAAGTGCCTTGTTTTTCTTAATAACTAAAACTCCTCCAGCGGTTCGTATAGGTATCGAAACAAGGACAGTCACACGACAAGTCATGATCGTAGTAGTAGTTGAAGTAGGTACATCTTCAGGCCACCTGTTTCCTCTACCAACAAAAATACCTAATTTACAATAATATCTCCTAGTGTATTCAAAATTTGAAATAAACCCACATACTAGATAGCTTATTCACTCATTTATTTCATTGTGTCGAAACGCTGACACGAATACTGTTGGAACACAATGTACTGTTTCTATAACGTGACCCAAAACATCATGCCTAAAGTAAAATCACTGTCATTCTAATTACTGACCTACTTGCGAACTAAACAATACCGATTCCAAAGTAAACGTATTTAAATTTCAAATTGGTCTAAGTATGCAACCTTGTGGCACTCCGGCTAAAGAACGATGTACCTCCTACGAAAACTATAAACCTAATTGGTTGGAATTCAATAGCCAGCGGACTAAGTAATAAATTATTCCGTTGTATATATTTTGTGTAGATATTTTTAATTGTGTTGCTAGATGAGCTGGGTAGCAATTATTCATAAGCATGACGATGTTTTAAATTAAACGAAATGTTTGTACACTATAGGTATTTGGAGATTTTTATATTCAGTATTCATGAAACGCAATTAGGTAACAAATCAGTCTTCACCAATTATGTTACGTGATCGCTGCTCATTTTTTCATCGAGGGGAAATTGAAGGAAAATAAACGAGTAGGTACCCCATGTATTGTCAAGACCGCCACAGGACTGATGCCAGACTGCTATAATTGTAACGTTTGTGTTTCCTATAATTGTAACAGTGTCTAGTCGTTAGAATATTGACACATTCGCACAGCCATATAGTTACAATTACAGTTACAGTTACAAACGTGATTGAAGTAGGTACCTACCTACAACCTAAGGTCTCCAGTGAAATCTTTTCTATTTTGAAAACTTAGATAAAAACAATTATGGCAATTGTCCAGCATCGACATATAAAAACTCCCAATAACATAATAATTAATGTGGGATTATAATGACGGCGTTATCCACAACCCTATCCATTCCACGAAGCTTTAAAACGAGGAAAGCAGTTAAGAATAAAACGCAAATGACAATTTTATTATGATAAAAATATGCACATTTCAACTATTCGTTTGAGAATACCGTCTGAATACATGAGATATCCGTTCCGGGGTTTCAGCGTAGGTATCTGTTATTTCAGAAATATAAGTAAAAAGTCCATTAATCGCATATTCATTCAATTCCCGAGGTATCGCGGACTACATAAAATTCTAACCTTGCATATTGGATCTGCTCTGAATAGCATTCGGCTTGTCAACTCGTTAAAACTGAGGAAAATTGTAATGAATTTATAATGTGGAAGTTGGTTGGTTGGAAGGACATAAACATTATCCTTGAATCATAGACAGGATTGAAGATGACACTTCAATCCTGTCAATTAAAGTACCAGAATGCATGAAGATGAATTGCTACTTTAGAGGAATAGGATGATGTACGTCGTGAACAAAACAGAAAAAAATGGCATACCTCGGATCATAATATTGGTTCATATAGTAGGTATACCATACCATCTAGCACGCCTCTCAGTTATCACGCCGCTAATTTATAATAAATTAAAATCCAATGCATAAATTCAAAACTTATTCAATTTAAAACTTCAATTAGTTCTCTAAAATATTGATGATTCTCTTAACAATTAATCACTCTTCTGCCAATAGCTGCGAATACTCAAATTCTCTTAATTAATGTATTCAACGAATTCTCCTCGTTAATTATAGCATAATTCATTATAATTACGATTCTTAATTAACGTACTTTAGTGTTCTCCTTGTTGAGTTAGAACAGGAATTTATTACTTTTTCTTATTGCCTAAATAATGATTCTACTTTTGTTTCAGTTTCAACCGCAAGGTAAGAAAACCTGTTACTCAGTCATCTGCAAACGACTGCGTATAATGGTGTGCAGTTTTATTCGGATTTATTAATACGCTCAGATATTCTATGATTATGTGTGCTTGTCCTATCAAGTTCATGTGTGGAACCGGTCCGAACCGGTTCCGCTTGTGAAGTAAAACCGCGAATCAGAGCTAGTTCCGTATTGAGTAACGATTCATTCCGCGTCTCAAGGATCCATCTTTATTTATAGGTAACATACGTTTACATACTCGTGAGAGATTTGCTCGAAATTTGTCCTTACAGCAACGTGATAGAACCTAATTTCTATTAAAATGAGGCCTTCCAATGTACTCGTGTCAGTTTCTGAAGCGTTATCTGATGTATTAACATTATCGTGTTTGATAACTTTAGTTTTAGAATCAGGTTATTTCCTTGAGCTGTTATCAATTGGGTTTATATACCTAGATAATACCGTTATATTATATTAAATTGTATTAAATATATTATAATATTCTCTCCCTCTCTTACCATAGGTGCCTTTATCTTACTTACTTTGATTCATTTTAAGGTTTTATATTAAACTTGGAATAAGTAGGAGCAGACTGAAAGGACAGTCAATTTTCAGGAAACTCTTTAAGCTAACTGCTCTCCTGTTATCTATTGTTCAAAATGTAAAACAGATGATTACATACATTCCCATTCAAGTCACACTCGAGGCCAGTAACATTTACGCTCGTGTAACAGGTGTAAGTAGCGAAAATTATACAAAACAAGCCACCCACCGTATTATGTACAGTATAAATTATACAGAAGGAGATTATACGTCGAAAGTATCCTCTGATAGGTTGATACTTGCCTTAAACTGTGTTCAATGCCATTAGAACGGTTACGAATAATTTATATTTTGAATGGCGGTTAGTACACAGAACTACAATTTTGTGTAGTCATCGTTATAAATGTTGTTGGCCTAGCTGCGATCTTGTAAACTGTTGTCTCAAACGGTTCTCAAGAAACCTCGATAAATATTCAGGAATTTGTATCTTTAAAACGTTAGCAACTTCAGTGTCAATATTCTATTACGTATTCATAGAAAATGCTACAGACTAAAAATGTATAAATTATTAATCAAAATATTCTGGCTGCAAAGAATAGAAAACAAAAAAGTATAAAATAAAGAACACATTTAAAACTAGAATAAAGATTAAAAAATAAAAAAAAATTATCGCAAACATCTCCAAAGTTCAAACAAGCGTTACAAATATCAATAGCTTTGAAATGGCTATCAATTTGGAAAAATCAATGATGTGTTAATGATGGAAGCGATGTGCAATCATTAGATTGAATCGTTATTTAAGAGTGGCTTGCGTTCATTCCCGCTTTAATTCAGAAAACATCGGAAAAACGCTATAATTATGATAGACCATGAAATGATTTCAAATCATCAACGTATTTTAATGTAACGGCCGTTTTATTAATAATCAAAGCCAATATTTCAGTTACATCAGTTATGGTTGGAATTTCTATCTCCATATCTCATGTAACTCGATGATGTAAAAACGGTTAGGTTTTTCTATTTCGTATCTACGGCAGTGATTGAAATGTGTAAATCGAAAGGGGTTTGGTTTGTCCATCAATCACAGTTTTGTTCGTCCATTTGAATGGCCACGCATTCTGCTTTCAGTACCTATATATATTTTAAAAGATATCTAACTTTATCTCTCAGTTCTAGGGTCTCGTAATACGTAGTATATTCGTGATTAGCTTTTTTCTAATGTTCCTACGCTTTTATATCTTGTAGGTTATTATCCTCTGCAATTTGTTTCATTTAATTTTAATCGCATTCACTTCCCGCATGACCATGTAGTTTAATTAATTCTTCTTTATTTGCGTTTATGGTCTGAAATAATTATTTTATAATTATATTCTATGGTCAGTAACGGCTAATTAGCGGAATAAATATGCCCTACTGAGTATTGAAGATAGCACCTACACCATTAATAATGACCGTTCAGGCAAAATTTTACTTACTCGGTAAATAGTAAATATGAACACTATTTGTAGGTTGTTTATCAGTATTATGTTTTTTATGTTTTGATTTTTCGTCCTTATTCTTAGTCTCATTTTTATGAGAACTAAGAACAATATCTTTTTGAAAATTTCAACGATTCAGCTTCAGAGCTTTCTATTTTAACCGTAGGTAAAGATTAAAATGCGTTTTCAATCAGTTTTGCTATCGGACCTTTAAAAAAAATAGACTGCTCACTGCCGATTATAATTTTATAATAACAAAGTGACAAAAGACTTATAAATACTTAATTAACAAAAATTCTATTCATTTTACATCTGAGCGATACAAAATTACCAAAAGCCGTTATTAATTCTATATGCATTAGACGCAAGAAACATGTAAGCTATACCTAGGAAATCTACAAAACCCGATCAAATATCAAAAAGTGACCATAAAATACGAATCATATCTGAACCGAAGCGCGTTTCGAATACAACATCACGAGCAGCTGATGATCAGTACAAATGATGTGCAACGCTAAAGGTTAATTATAAAGGATTATGTGCAACGAGGAAACTGAATAGATGAAGGCTATTAAATTTGCAATGCTATTTTTGTAAGTCAAGGTGAATGAATAAGACGTTGTGAAATGCTGCGACATTGAAGAGGAACATACTATTGCTATACTTAGTTCCAATTGACCAGATACATACATGTAATGTAATAAGTAATTCAATAAGAAGCAAAAATTTTGAGTACCATTCACAGCTCACTACGCGAACGCATGAAGCAGTAGCTTAACATTTGTCACAATTAAAGTTTAAGTATTATGCAGAAGAATGCACGAATTCTAATATTTTAATGTTAGAAATATTATTAAGTAAAGATCACAGAATGTCAACATCAATAATAATAGCCTTAGTAAAAGAACACGTCTTAGTATAACTACAGATAATTTAAATTGAAAATAATTGTTGTTTCTAGAAAATAATATCACTAACAAAAATACTAGTTTCTTTCATACTCAAGTATACTTATAAAGTACCTATGAACGTGAAGTTTACTTAAGAATCTATCAGTGAAGGCAAAGAAGTAATAACAATAAAACATTAAACAGAGAAAGTGTTTAATACTTAAATAAAGTAATAAAAATCCTGTAAAGCCTGAGAATTAAGCTGTTAGTAGTATAGAGGATGGTAGACATAATGCCAAGGTGAGATAAGGCGGAGATACGTCTGAATGTAATAGGCCATTGTTTGAACCTCACTGATGTAACATTAACCTCGAAACTTCGATACTTGTTTGAGTTTGTACCGTTTGACTTTCAGCTTATTAAAGCTTCATTCTTATGGTTATTGGGACGCTGGGAAATTTAAAATCAGGGAGATGACTACCGAGAAAATTCAGGTAGGTACTTTTAATGAACGTAATGATTTTACACGTTTTGAAAGTCGACTTTCGACAATACGTAAATTTTAAATTTAATGATCTACATAAAGCCAGACTTTCAATTCATTTCATGAGTTTTCTTTCAATTTAATTGAATTCTGAAAATAAGTAAGTATTTTAAAGAAATCGACACATCCCCGTGTGTGCCCGATGTTGCTTAATTTTCTACTTAAGCAGCGGTTTGCGTTTCAGCAAAAGTTTAAAAATAATTTAAAATCCCACTGTCATAACATTTACGTAAACTAAAAAATAAAATTAAAAAAAGTGTGAACAAGGAAAAATATGTATGGTACCTTTGTAAAAAAAGCGTGGGTATGCTTTTTAAGATAAATATCTTAAACGATTATTTGACACCACTATTCTTAATTTAAATTTATTTTTTATTTTTAGTCCTTCATAAGTAAGCAACTATGCAAAGTTTCAAATCGATTCGACGTTTTTAAGTAGGTCATAGTATCAAAGTTTCCGTTACATACTTAGCTAAGACAGAAGCTAATATTTAAAATTTAAAATATTTAAAATTTTAATTTAATATTAATTTGATTTCTATTTATTTTTGATATATTGTAATTTTAATTTCATTTCAATTTAATTTTAGTTAATTTTGATTATTGTTATTTAAATTCTAATTTAATTTTAATCTGATTTTTATTTTAAATTAATTTAATTTAATTTGTATCTAAGTTATGATCCAAAGATGATTGAAATAAAGATTATTATTATTAATAATAAAGCGAGTTAAAAATAACAATGAGGGTATACTGACCTGTCGAGCTGCGGCCTCGCCTGCGCCAGCCGCTGGATCATCCATGCCTGCGAGAGCGCCGGCGCCGTGCCCAGCGCCGCCAGCGCCGCGATCATCTGCTGGAACTGCACACACATCTCCGTGTACGCCTGCTGTCATTGCAACCGACTGTGAGCCCCTCACATCTACTACTGCTGCTGCTACCACCAGACTAGCGGCAGCAGTAGAAGTAAGGGAGCCAAGACCGAACACTAGAACATATTACGTACAGTCGTATCGACCAAACCCGGCTTAACCATTATAGCAGATTATTATGACCTCTTTCATAGACACGGTATTTTGGAATGGTGGGAAAAACTGAACCTTATCGCCCCGAGCTTCTACTACTACTACTCCCATAGGTCATATAATCATAGGTAATAATAATAAATGTTGAAAGAGTTTCCTGATTGTGAGTTTTACGCATTTTAATTTTAATACAATTATCAATAAATATTAAATTAAAGTTTTAATAATTAATAATTTCAATAATTTAAATAAATAATTTCAATAATTAATTTCAATAATTAATAATTTTTTTTAAATAGTTTAAATTTTCAAAATTGAAAATTGTAAATCTATATCAAATTCAGTAGATTTCGTCTACAGTTTACTTGTAGTTACCTTTACCTATTAAATAAAACTTTAGATTAACTTATACGCGAGTCCGGTTCAAAATACGGTAAAGTAACAAAAATGCACCATACTCAGCTAAATAAGTAGGGTACCTATGTTTTTTAATTACGTATCATAAGTAACGAGTAACGTAACGATACGATAGTAACGAGTACTAATTGTAAAAGTAACGAATACATACGGGTTCGCTTTTTGTCGTTACTTTTACACCTCTGTTAATAACATATTATGAACGTTTGCTTTTCTATTTCTGACCCTGGCGTACCTGGGCTATCGCTTGAGGGTTCTGTCCTTGTTGCAGCTGGAGTTGGAGCAGGTGCTGCAGCAGGGGGGGCCCGCCCGCCGGACTCTTCGCTCCCGACACCGAACTGCTGTCCGATTCCGATGCGGGACTCTGCAATCGATAGACGGTTGTTAGAACTTGTTCGATATCTTAACACTTTGGTTGTAAAATGGTCATACCATTTAAATCAAATTTTAATTAAATGTTTTTGATGACGACTGTACTTATCTTGGGAAGTTTATAATCTTGAACAAAAATAATATAAAATTAGGATTATATAAGATCTAAATAAAGCCAAAAATAAATATTACAGGATGCCTAAAATGCTACAAAAATAAAATTATGTAGATGCTTATTTCAACATATCGACTGAATTGCTAATTTAAAAGTTTTTTCTACGAGTCATTTTAATTTAACCTACTCGGAGAAAAAAAACTTTTAAGTTTTACAGTCATCGTCAAACACATTTAATTAACGCCTACTTTATCCATACAAAAACGAAGCCAAACCGTTGATCTAGAAACGCACAAAACCGTTCACCGCCCCATCCCGCGAATTTTGCGCTAAAGTAGCTAATTATTCTTGAGCCTCAAGCGCTAAGTACAATAAAACGCGCGTTCATAAGGCATGAAAAATAGTTGGATAAACCGTGTGAGGCGGCACGGGCACAGCACAGGAGCTAATTTCAACTCGGCGAGGTCTTTCTTCCTACACTTGTGCCAAATCAAACAAGTGAAGAGAAAGGCGAGGCACTAAGCTTGTGCCTCTGACGCCGCCTCTATCTAACAGTGCGCTCTGGTACAAACGCACTTGAAACTTTCACAAAGCAACCGCGCGAGTGTCGTGGAAAACATTTTCGCGCGCATCGGTCGCGCGTTTGAAATTAGAATGTTTTTTTCTTAAATAGGAGGTTGGTGGGTGGCTGTACGCAAGTATCTAGGTACTATCTACCTACATAAGAATGGATAATTTTAATATTCTTTATTGTGATTTTTTATTTATTTTTTCAAAATGCAAGTGAACGTGGAAATAATTATGGCGCGCTATGGCGGCGGGTTTGAAATTGAATTAGTTTTTCTTAAATATAAGGTTGGCTCTATACATAAAGCTATTCTCCATAAAATAACTCAAATAATGGCTGAAAATCTTTAATAATTTTTAATTGTGATTTTTATTTCATTTTTCATCAAGAAATTCACCTCGCGGATGTAGTGGAAATAGTTGCCGCTCGTATTTTTGATTTTTTGAAATATCGTTAGTTGGCTCTATAAAACAAAAAAACAATGTAAAATTAAAATGAAAGAGTATTTATAAGAGTAGACAAAACAATAGATAGACACTAGATTAATTACACTTTTCGTAAGTGAACTGACATGATGGAGTGCCCATTAAAAAGAGAAATTTAATTTTTATTGTCTTCCCAAGTAGTAATTAAAAGAAAAACTGTTAAAAGTATAGATAATATTACAAAGTCAAAGATTTGTATCAGATGATCACTCTTAATTGTTTACTTAATTCGCTTTAATTTTTTATTAAGTAAAGTAAAGTAGATAGGTACCTAATAAAGTCATAAAATTGTCTTATCTTTGTGAAAAATATTTTAACTTAAATTTATTTTTATTTAAGTTTTATTCAAAGGGGGACAATAAAGTCAGTTGGCTTCAATTTACGATGTCGTAAGGTCTGATTGCCATAAAGTTTACAAAGGGCAAGACCTTTATAAATTTTGTTTTCAGAATTCAATGAAGGTAGCTCAATTAACGTTTTAAAAAACCTTTTGGTATTCTACAACCTTCCCTACTGAATACATAATTATGACAATCTCATGCTGATTTATTTATCGACATAATATTAATTAGGTACAAAATTGGGTAGGTAGGTACTAGTTTAATTTAATCAAAAATATTGTGATCAATTCGCATCATTTAAAAAAAATACCGATATCGTTTTGTCCCTTTTGTAACGTGTACAACAACTATAAAAAAAATCTCGTGTACCTATAGGTAATTAATTATAATTAATACGTAAAATTCCTTAATAAAGTAATAATTTTGTGTGTCACTGTACAAGTTACAAATAAGTGTCTTTATCTATTTGTTTTTTATTCTGTATTAAAAAAAATCGCAACCAAGAGTACTGTCGCTGTCGCAACCAATATCGCAACCATAGACATTACAAACTTTTTAACGCGCGGAACCGTAGAGCATATTAATGCATAGACAAGATCAAATGTCATTATGGCATTTCAATAATAAACAGCTTGCTCTCAGAGCGTTACATTAAGCCATCGCGGGCACTCGCGCGTTCAACAACCTGTGCGATGATAACTCGGTCTTTTACACTTATGAACATATTGAATACGATATACCATGGTATGGTAATGGGCTTTAATAGATTGTGAAACTATTGTAGTGTGCACTTAATGCGCAGAAATTATGACCAGCTTAAATTCTTTGGTAGCTAAGTCTTGCCCTTTGTTTTATAGGTACATAGTCTTGTTTGGGGTCGTGATTCAGGGTCAAATTATCAAGGACTATAATAGCTCCAAACGCTAAAATAATAGTTAGTGAATAGTTAATTTTACTGTTTCAATTTTTTTTTCATTGCAACTTATTTCAAACAAACAAAATCGATGGAAAAACTAAGGAGAAAATGCACTGAAGTGTTACTATTATTTTAACGTATTTTAAAGATACCAATAAAATATTTAATGTGTTTAAACATTCCTTTGAGTGTAAAGAATGTGAATGAGGCAAAAGAAAACGTTCTACTGTCAACTAGGTAAATAATTATCTAAAAATGAGAATTTTATCCATCAGATGTGAAAAACGATTACTCTTTCTACAAGTACCTACAAAAAAGTTTAATGATTATTTTTTGTTTTCATTTAAAAAACATTTAATCACAAACTACTTTTAAAGGTAAGAAAACATTAGGTACCTACATTTTATTCAATTCGTTTTCACCTTTAAAATTAGGTTATATTTAATATTTTTATCGGTTAAAGCTCACATGCTATAATACGACACAAGAGAAGCAAAAGGTTTTTATTTCAAGATTTTTTAATACACCACGTTTGAGATTTTCAGCGGTTCGAATTGTGAGGCAAGCGCAAAGCCATAGGATTTTAATTTATAACCGGGATATTTTAATTTGAGTTTTAAAAATGAAAAATGTACAAATCAAGCGTTAAATTATTAAATTAACGGGACGTATTCCAGATTTCTATGAATTTTAAATTAGCCTGCGGATATTTAACGGACTGGATATTTTTAAGTGCTCCAATCAAGAGGCTTCAATTTTGTGAAAACTCAAAATTTTGAGAAGTACTCTTATTCATTCGACCGTTGACTGTTGATTAGTAGGTTCGCCATTTAAACTGTGAACTGAATTTAATGAAATGTGAAATTATGGTAATTGGCATTAAAGGTGCACGTACCTACCTATATTATTTTAACTGGGTGTTTGTGGGTTGAAGATTGGACCATGTTTTAATAGGTAAATAACTAAATATGTTTTATTAATATAATCAATTGCGTTCGCTTGCAGACATCTGCCTCAGCCCTTAAAATATCTACTTACTCTGCTTGAAGCAAAAAATATATTCATCGCTTCTATTTCAGTTGGAGAACTGTGTTTTCCACCAGATACACAAAGGGACGATGCCGAATATTCCATGGAACTGAGGCACATATAGTGAACGTAATTTACAAGTATCTATATTATTTTTAAACTATTTTTTGTTAATACCTCCAAACTGTTAATGTAAAAATCTATTGAAAATGTAAAGAATCTTCGGGTTTTACATGCACTGTTTTAAATAGGTATTTACATTTTAGGTTATAATTTTATTTTTATGCTGGATTTCAGCAATGACATGATACTAGAATATCTACCATTTGTCGTGAGTATCATGGATTCACAAGTAAAGCAGGCATCATTTGGTTGCTTCTTTTTTTAATAAAAAATACGCCCATAAGAAAAATTCTATTGCCTAACCTTTCATCATTTCTTTAGTAACTTCGCTTCACGTCACGCATTAACTGAAGCAAAAACTTGAATACCTAAGTATTTTGCTAATATCCTCTTGAATAACTTGAATAACACCTAGCGTCATTAGCAGATAAAAAACAGCTCTTCAAACTGCATAATTGCCTTAATATGACGAAACAGTTTCCTAGTATTTGTTTTCAATAGATGCACTCGCCAAGGTTGAATTTGATCTATTTCTGTTTTCCTGGTACACTTCTTAATTATCATATTTACACAGTATTTTCCTTTTTTTACTAATTAATTGGTAAAAAATGTTTGTTTTTGAGATACCTATAATGGTTTACGTGCAGCAGACATTAGGGTAGATATTTAAACACCTTTTGGTTTTTTTTGTTGACGAGTAACAAAGTAAAAGAAGGAAAAATAAATTTAATTAATACACCTAATTAATTACGGTAATTACACCTAGATCAAAGGGTACCTACCTACCTACCTACCTATAGATATCTAAGTATAATTTTTGGTTACCACAAAGGGGCTTCTTAGATATTTAAAAAAAACTGAGCCAACTAAAAACATAATTCATTAAACATGATAGGTACTTATGGAATTATTACTCAAATAAGGAAAAATTAAGTCAACTGTCTTATGCAGGTGCCGATTGCGTTAAGTTTTTATGCGATTATTTCCATAAACAAAACCATAGATAATCGACTTCCTTGTCAGTTAGGTTTTAATGGACAGATTAAAAAATAATTTACCTCTATGTGGAAACGGATTAATGTAGGTACTTACATAATTTAGTTTCTGTCAAATGGTTTTCTTTGAATATTTAATTGGTATCTACGAGTAAGAGAGTTGTATTATGAGCATTTATTTCTTCAATTAAAATAATTAGATTTGACTATGAACATTAACTTATTTGATAGGAAAAATACCATTAGGTATATTCCATGCTTGGTTAGATAAAAGCATGGAATTAGAATAACATTTAAATATCACTCGGTATTTCAATTGTAAGCCAGGAATAAATCTAAGGATATATTTCTAAAGTAATATCTATTTTTTTCTAACTACGATTTTTTAAATCATTTCATACCCAAAAGAAATTCTAACTGATATCTCACGCTATTTCACGTCAATTGATCCTACACAAATGCATCTAGAACTGAACAACATAGAATAAAGTTCATCAACCTTGCCATGAATAATGGGGTAGATATTCCGTCCTTTTCTAAAAATGTCGAATAGATTTTTTGCTTTTCGTAGCCACAGCAGCCAACAATTTACAATAATTACGTAGTACCTACACGCAGGTGATCTACAAAAGACCCTGCAGACTAATTCGCCGTTGGCCGCAAAACAAATTGAAAAAAAAAAGAACACAACAATAGTTCTCGAACGTAACGAACGCATTAATAAAAAATACTATTCTAAATTCCAACGGCCCATTAACCGGTTCCCACGGCCGCCATGTTGGGTCGTCCTCGGCCGCTATTGGTCGAGGTCGCAGTTTAGAATTAGAATGTGTAGACCCCACCATTTGGCGAGCGGTAAATTATGTAGTCAGTTTTTTGCGTTCCAAGTTCAAATAATGGGAGCAGCTGTTCGTTCAAATTGGCGGGCTGTCATCGTCCGGTAACAATGGAGTTAGAAAAAAATAGGAGCCATGATTATTGGGCTTGGTCAGCCGGCCTATTACAGGCGGTCGTTGTTTCTTTTATTTATCTAATGCTGCAGTTTGCTTGTAAATTTTGTACCCCTCTTTGCTGGGGCACTTAGAAATAATAAGTCTGTACTGATCTTTAATAATTTAGGAAATAAAAAAAATGATCAGAGGGCCGGCCTACAGTTGTTTTTTGGAACGAAGGTCCTTTACGGTCCTTTACTACAGCAACTGGTTTTTATTAATGTCATTTCATATCTTTAGAAGGCTTAGAAAATTAAATAAAAATATTACGGCTCCAATAATGTAGCCTAAGTATATTCTCATTCTCACCATTTTCATTTACCTAATACGCACAGAAATAAAAAATTGAATAAATATAATCGAGCAATAAAACGTAGAGTCACTAATAGAAATAGAAAAAAATTAAAATAAGCGCCCCAAGTATTAGACTCGTTGAACCGGTCAGGTAACGGTGGTTATTTTTTATCTAATACTGCATTTAAATTGCTAATTCTGTACATTGACTCTAAGTCTAATTTAGTGCAACGTTTAGTAGACCCCACTAGTCCCACTAATCAATTACATGTAGAGGCTCTACCAGGAATTAGGTAAGAAAAAAGTTCATTCAACCGGCTAGTACGTTCTTATTAAGTGTTTTGTTTTTAAAAATAGTTAATGCATTACCATCAAATCAATGCTCTATTTTTTACAATTTAAGTAGTATGGTTTTGTAAATGAACAAAAAAAACTTATAAATATTAGGCTCTACATTTAATTTTGTAGAGCAATAAAATATGTTTAGTTTAGGTATATTGTTGCCATAATATTATTTACCTTGTGTTTCTGGATAAATTTTATGAAATAGAACATTTAATGAAGTTAACTTAAAATATAACCGCTATTTACAACAATACTTAAAATGAGTTTGCCTACCTACCAATTTAGTTTAAGTACCTACTTAGTTGAGTTTTTCAAATTTCACCTTTTTATCTACAGATAAAAATTCCAAAAATTACTGTGGATTACTAAGTATTAATCTTAGATAGATTAATTATTATAGAAGAAACTGGGTATTACTTTGATTTAATAAGTCTACCTTGCCTACTTACCTATCTACCTACAGTTTGAGAGTGGCAAATACATTTTGTGAACCGTTATTTTCCTTTTTTTGATGTTCAGTCCTGTTTAAATTCCTAGATTTCAATTGCAAATAGGCTTACGTTACGTTTATAAGTAGGCACCGGGTACTTTTGTACTCGCTTTTGTATGCAAATGCCACCTTGATTCGTATGGTTTCGACCTTTCTTTGATTTCCTGTGCATCCAACGTATCAACTAACTTGACTTCGAATATATTTTAGGCCATTTCAGTAGATACCTTAATACCGAAGTAAATACTCTTGGAAAATAATTGTAAGGATTTTAAGTTTATACCTATATAATACTTTTATCAAAAATGATATCAATACATTCTTTTACATTTAGTATTTACGGCATGTATCATTTACCTACTTAGAAAGTGTATTATTTTAATCAATATTAATTTAATGTGGAATCACAAGCAGGTAGGTACCTTCTATAAACATATTAAAAATATTTTATTGAATAACAATGAAATATTTTAAACTGTTATTGAATTTCCTTTTTTAAATTTTAATTAATAATTAATAAATTGTAGTCTTCTATACCTCTACCTTTAAATGTTTTAATTGTTTTTATTTTTAATCTGAGGAAAAACCTCTTGATGGTAATTATTTGGTTATTTTGAATTTATCTACTGATATTTTAATGAAGTAGGTACCAAGGTATAAATAATCGTCCTTCATAATTTCTTGTTTTTAAATCAAACTAAAAAAATCGACTCTACATTTCTCGGCAAACTTTTTAGATTCTCACAAATACAAATCGAGTTCTCGTCAATATTCTGTGTATAAACAGTGTACCTAGTATTTTCCTTCACGAGGAAGATATATTCAGGCGGACAATGACGTGCTAAACAATCTGTTAGTTAATATTCAAGGTGGACGCGATTAGCGAAACGACAAGGCGAGGCTCTTGCCTGTGACCGCCATTTTGATATTTTGCTGTTTATCAACGGTAATGGAACGTGATTTGAAAATTTGAAGAACGAACTATCGAAAAATTGACTATGAATATCGTTTTTGGCATGGTGATTTTTTTTGGAATGTGATTTGAAAAACGAATTATTTATGAATATTAACAGTTTTAGGTTATAACGACAAAATGTAGATAGGTAATATTAGACGAAAATATTAGCATTATTGAAAGGAGATTTGAAGGTGATTTTTTTATTTTATATTTGTGGTGGTAGAGATTAGGTACAGTTTCAGGGAATTTAATAACGTGTTACTATTGTTGTGATTTTTTAATGAAAGAATACAGCAATTTATATAAGTAGTCTCATATGTCGATATTACTTGATAGTTTTAAAATAAAAAAATAAACATACATAACATTTTTGTTTGAGTAATGAAAAACGACATTATTAACTGTATATAAAAATCAACATTACCTAACCTTCGTATCAATAACTGTTGTGCGTAGGTACCTATCTACCGTAGTAATAATCTTAGATAACCGATGCAAATGAAATCTTAAGTATGGTAAGATCTCGGTGCAGTTACCTATGCCGACAATTGCAGTCAATAACCACAACTAATAAGAAATCACTGTCTAAATTAATTTACGTATAAGTACGACCAGTGTTGCAGAGCATCCATACTTCACAGGCGTATGTGTATTCCTTGTCAATTTTTTACCTGTGTTCTTACTCGACCAAATTAAAAGTCAATACGTTAGCAATCAAAACGCTGCAGAAGTCCAACTAACCATGAAATCGCTTCATGTTGTGTTCCCTTCCATTTCACACTTTAAATAACAGAAAAAAAAAACAATACACTCTCAAACACCGCCGGCAGTTTCCATTACATTTCCGCCACTTGAACACGAATGAAAAAAATAAACACGTGAAAATGTATCCGAATGGCGTTTTCCGAACGAAATTTGTAACGTCAAACGCGGCCGCTCATTTTTTCTTTTTTACGAGCGGCAATGATTAGTAAAGGCGTTCGCACACTGCGGCTGGTCGGCCCCACGTGCTCCGCTGAGGGGTGGGCCTTGCACGTGAATTTTCCGAGGTTTCCACCCCCTCCGGACCGCCCCTATAGGCTTTTCTGTCCGGCCTATGCTGTTTAAGCGATCGGCTATGAAGTGGCGTGGAGTCGCTTTCGCTCCACTTTTTTATCATTTTTTTACCACCAAAAGGGCCCCTTCCTCGTTTATGTAAGTAGGGCATTTTTAAAGTGAACTTCAATAGCAAGAATACATGTTAAAGAAAACTACAAAAAGCCACCCCTCTTTGTACTCATTTCGAGAAAAGAAAAAACATGCCATACAAAACCAGATACGAACTGGTAGCGTTGAGAAAAAAAACTAATTATTCGAGCAGTGTGTGTTTCTGAACAAAAAACTGCATCCAATTATTTTGCTACACAATGGAATCTTTTAAGAAATATCTCAAAAAGCTCTTTTTATAGCATTCTTAACGTTTTAATTTCAGTTATAATAGCCATAATTACGAACATACCTACGTTTATCGTTTAAACGAGAAAGTCGTTTAAATAGTTAAGTTTTATACTTAATATTAAGTTTTAAATTAAGCTGCTATTAATATTCATATCTGTACAAACTTATTATTTATCAGCAATATTTATGATTCCGAATTGTATAAAACTGCCATCATATTTTATTGAAATTATTATGCGAGGGAGGATTAATGCATAATTTTGTTGAATTTATTTCTCTTGATTATTAAAATTTGTTCACATAAAACAGACCATTACAACATTGTAGTTCGCACATTTCTGTACCACTGTACTTCTGTAATACCTACAAATGTAATGTGTACAATGTGAACACTTCAGAGAAACACTAATACAACATTTTGTTCGCCTTTTGAAACTCAATCTGGAACACAATTAAAACGGCACAGAGGAAAAACGCCAACAAGTGAAACCACGGGCAATAACTAGTCGCGTAATAAGCTTGAGCGGCGTTTATTTAACAATACAAACGGACATTTCACAATGGAACTTCAAAAAGCGCAATTAGGCACAATCGCCACTCCGTGCTTTTCTCTATCCAACCACTGCCTACTTTTCATGCTCTACGCCTACACGCTTAGTATTTCAGTAGACGGCACGCGTCAAAGCAAAACTCAACGCTAATGCCCCGACAATAAAGCTCGGAATCAAACGAAACGTGCCCCGCACGCACCCCGTCTCTTTCCCGCGTATTAATCAAAATACGAGTTTTCTACTTTGACGTGGAATCGTAGCAAATGGATAAGGCATTGTTTCGTAAATTGAAACTATGGTTTGTCGAGCGACCAACTCTGAAAGAACTCTCGCATTTCCATCCCCTCGACGAATCCCCTCGTGTTCCAACGTCGGTATGACGTCGCGGGGGTCCACCTATCTGGTCGGGCTAAGGCCTGGTTTAGACAAGGTACATAATTGCTATTGTAAGCTAAAGGGTTTACAATAAACTGCAATTATGGTAGACAATGATTAGAAATGTTGATACGGATGCAACGAAGCTATTAATTACGAGCTTTTCAATATTTCATCACGAGTGAGCATGATTGTGTGCCCCCGTGCCCACAAAATACCTTATTTAAATGTCCCTGGAACGATATGACAGATGACAATAGGCTCTCCTATCGAGTCAGTTGGGATTTTTTTAATCAGCCGTCAAAACGTAGTACCGCCACAGATGTTTAATAGAAAACGGAAAATATTGCGACATAATTTTGCTTGTAATTTCCTTCAAAGCTTAGAAATTCCATTTAGCTAAAAGTAGATAAAAATAATAAAAAGAAAATTAAATTATGTGACACCTCACTATTATAAACCCATTTATGTAAGTGAGGAACATAAAATTATTGAATTCAATATGTACCTACTCGAAAATATTAATATTATAGTATATATAATATTATAGTACCTACGATAGTACCTATTATAGTATAAATAAGTAGTCATAATGAAATTATTCACAAGTTTTTTTCTTTTTTGTGAGTAGGTGCTTATTTCTGTAAAATTTGTACCTAATTCAATTTGGTAGCAGATGTAATGTTTTATATTATTGAAATATTATAGCAAATTATTGGGTTTGTTAATTTTGATTATTAGCTCAGTAAGAATGCTGATGTTCAAGTCAGAAATTAATTTTGTGACATGTATAGTATAACAAAACTTATCTTATTAAATTTATTGCTTATTTTTTAAATAATTATCCGGTCTATAAATAGAAAATATTTTTCCAATTTATAAATGTTAATTTAATTATTCGTTCTTTAATTTATAGGAATCAATTATAAAGCTTATTATTCTTTGGATAACAAAAGCAAACATATAATACTTACAGAAAGGAATCTCCCACGTCTCAATATAAGAAGCTAAAACCGGTTTAATTTCACTATATTATCATTCAAAAGATTGCATGTTAAAAACCCTTTAAATGAGGTAAAGTAGGCATATTATTTTTTATTTTAATTAAATTTACGTCAATTTAATTTATGATTAATTTATTCCCTGTGTGTACGCACCTTTACAACTCATTCCATTATTACTGTGCATGCACAAAATAAAACAGTACCTAATAAAAACTCACAATGAACTTTTTTTTCAAAAATGAATATGAATTTTTATATTCTCTTTATCTGCAACAGTCAACAAAATACGCTACAAATTCCAGTATTTTAGGGTAGGTACAAATAAAGTTTTTAATTAGTGCCTCTGTGTTGCCTACATAAGAGTTTTTTTTTCAAATTTGCTCACACAAAGTTTCGTGTGAAATGAAAGAGAAGTCGTTACACGCGTTCAGCCCTTTTAATGTCAGACTGTAACTACTGTATTTTTTTAGTAGATACATAGGAAAGGTATATAGCACATGACAAAGGTATTGCATGTGTCAGTGACATTATTATGTAAGTAAACTGATTATGCATAGTTTATAATTTTTTACTTTTTTAATGTAGCAGTGGGCAGGTACCCTTACCTTACCTTACCTAGGTTATTTTATTTTAATTTAAGTATTTTAATGAAGTTTAATAACATATTCATTTGCATATACAATAATCTTGCAAGTTTCTTTTTTTCTAACTTAAAAAACACAAATTCTTCATACCGCTACCTACCCACTTTACCTGACAAATTTCAAGATACAATAATTAAAATTAAAACGTTTTTAAATGATAATTAAAAAAAACAAACAATTAAAGCCATAAACTCTAAGAACATCTTAAAAACCGCATTAAACGCAAAAAGCTAATAAAAAGGGCATAAAATCTTAAAATTTATCGCCGCTTGCTCTCCTAAGGCAAGTTCAAAGGTAGGTACGAGTACCGGAAGTTTTTTGCCACAATTCCGCAAGATTGTGGGAACGCCACACAATGGCAAATAGCAACTAGTTGAAGATGTTCACATTGTAAAAAGCGAGCCCAAATGGTTCGTAAATGGCAAATCGAATTACATTCTGCAATACAATGGCGCTCCGATGTAATTGATGCTTGCTTTTTGAGAAATGCTTCTCTACGTTGTGGAGCGATGAATATGTAAATGGTGCTTTAATATCGTATCTTTGAAGGATTTTAATAAAATAGTGGTATGAAAAATTGCCTTGAAAGATTGGTCTCTACGTAAGAAATGTATTTATCTCTGAACGCATGAAGTGAATTTTTGGCCAAATAAAAAAAAATTCACAAGAAAATATTTTTTAGATACAATGCAAAGATATTAGCAGATGTATCCAAAACTTTGTCGCAAACAGTAGGTAGATTAATTTGAGAATAGTAGGTAAGCCTTAAAAACGAAATTAAAGTTTTTAATTTCGGAATTATTTTCAGTCTATAAATAAATCTGAAAATAAAATGTTTTTAATTTTAAATCTCTGTATGAATAAATTTGAAAATAAAATTGATTTTATTCTTAACATTCATAAATTTTGTAACTTACCAAATATTTAAAAATATTTAATTTTGAATAAAGGATATTTAAAAATTAAAAAAAGAATATGGCGTTGTTTCATCATAATTTTAAATTTTGAAAAATACAAACTTAAATCTAGGCCAACCAACGGTTCATTTGTTTTCAAGCACAAAATATCAATTAGCAAAACATCACGGGTAAAACGTCCATGTTTGGACACCCGCAGGCAGTTGAGAAGACAAGTTATTGTCTATTGTCTGTCCTTTGAAAGGCCAAGGCTACGTTCAACCGATGGAATTCAGCATGACGTGTTGGTTATGTAATGTTGTAAGATAGTAATAGCTGGTTGCGGCAGCTTGAAATGATAATAACGACTGACAGAATTCATTTGTTATTACGGGATATATTAGACAACCTTACCCTATTTATTTAAACTTTATTATTTTTTAAAAAAGGAGGAAGTTCTCAATTCGTGTGTGAGTTTTTTTTATTTTTTGGGATCAAGATCCTTTGTTTTATATTAATTATTATTTTAAACCTAAGTGATACTTGTTATTTTGAACTATATTTTTGTGTTGAGAGTTGAGTTTGCTTTTTATTATTTTTAAGAATCACATTTTTTTCTTTTCTCTCTATTTTTAAATAACTTAACTCACAACAACAAAACCATAAATTAATAGATACCTTACCTCTCGCTATGACAATGTCAGAATTCCTTGTAGATGTGAGGATCTGATGATTCTTCACCGAAGGCTAGTGATCTTTTCGTCGGAATTCAGATGACGCGGCAAAATAGATTGATCTAGGAATTCATTATTGATTGTTGATTCACTTCTGATGATTGCCGTACCTACCTACTGGCATCAATAATTGTGCCTTCATTTTAGTAAGACTGTTCATTTTATTGCACATTAGTGGTATTGGTTGTTTTATTTCCTAGAATTTGGAGAAGTACCATCATATCGTACAGAAGAATACGAAAGTGTTGACAACCAGCGCTACTCTCGACTTCGGTCCTGAGTTAGCACAAGCTGAGCTGCCTCCTTTTGTCATTTGTAATAACTATTCTATATTTCAAGTGAATGTATGGCAATAAATGTTTTTCTATTCTATTCTACTCGCCGCAATCTAGTATCGAGTGAAACAAGAGGTTTTATGACAGGTTTCCTATTTCCTATTGCATCTTGCCAACCAAATCTATCTATCCATCTCAATCCAATACCGAAGATCGGTTATTGAAACCCACCGTTAGCCGAGAAGTCTGGCGTACTAATAGGAGTATTAGCAAGGGAAGATCTATGACATCCCAACGACTAACGTTCACTTATACTACTGTCTTACTACACGAATACTTTGCTGTGCCGTTGTCAGTGGCAACACAACGAAAACAATCGTTGCCAAAAACAGGGCGGTACCTACCGTCGGTCCGCCCGGCGCGCGCTCGCCCTCTACCGGCTTCTCCCCGTCAACGCAGAAGTAGCACTTGTCTGCCGGCTTCCAGTCCGTGGGCTCCTCGACCTCCAGCTTGGGCTGCGTCGCCGGCCTCTTGATCAGCGACTCCAGGATCGTCTCCCGCTTCGCTTCTGGAGACCGCGCGGGCTCCTCGGGGGCATTGATCTCCTCTATAGTCTTGATCTTCAACGCCGGGGGCGGGTCGGTGGAAGGCATCGACTCGTCTTCGCTGGAGGCCTCGCCTTCGCTCCGCCTGGGGATCAGTGCGTCCTGGTATAGTTTCCATTTCCTTCGACCCATCAACTCCTCCGCCACCCGTTCTAGACCTGGAAACGAGAGATCGCTGGTAAGAATGTGGTATTGCAAGTCAACAGTTACAAATATTTTTTTAAACTAGAGATCGCCAAGATCGAAATTCGACTAAGATTTATAAAATTCGAATTTGTCACGTAATTATTGAAAGTAGGTATGTACACTTCATGTTTGTGTGTCAAAGTGTTCAAACTTATGGAAGTGTGCGTGGCGTGTTAATTGATAAATTTCATGTACCTAGATATTTCTAATGCATTTTATTTAAAATTTTAGAATTCGTGTGTTCTTATTCATAATTATTATAAACTTTATTAAATGTGAATGAGTTATGAATAAAAATTGAATGAGTTATGAATGTAGTTAATGGTTCCATCAGCCTTTTAAAATCCACGAATGGACATTTCGCCACTTCCCATATACGTCACTCTGCTGAGTCTTCCAAATCCAAAGACTTTCATTTAATTTAGAAGGTGGTTGTACAGCGTTATTCATTGACATAAATTGGAATAATCCTCTTACACATTCTAAATTCAAATCTATAAAAAAGTGTGTAAATAAAATAAATATAGGTATATTGTGAGACAACTCAGACACGGCTTTCTGATCTCAAAGTAGGCTGTGAGCCTGTATTATGGTAGCCAGATAGCTGATTGTATATTTTTAAATACTTGTAAATATCTACTTATACAGATAATTTACACCCAGACACAGAACAAACACTTGTGCTTATCACACACATAGCTATGTATGTATCTGTCCTGGGTGGGAATCGAATCCACGACATCCGTCATCAAAACAAATTAATAGAAAACCCATTACAACTGTCATCAGCACCGTCCATAAATCCACAGATAAATAATAATACACTATATAATTAAAAATGGAACAGTTCACTTTCATTCAGCCAGCGCTGTGTTGGCAATAAAATAGTTATAAGTCATAAAAGCGCGCCATTATAGCCATTTAGAGTGTAAAAGCGGAACTTTCTCGTCACAAAAATGTCGTCGAACCCGATCTGAGGGATTTATAGCTGTGTTTTCGTCTGTCCACTTTAATTATCAAATATCAATTACAATTCATATTTATTACAGGCCGATAAACTCTTGGTATTGGCAGCGAATGTTCAAACTCGTGTCTCGCATCGAAATCAATTTTTGTGTGTCCTAAAATGAATGTTTTTCTGTGCCTTACTTACAACTTCACTTTAACACACTTGAGGTTTCAGTCAAAAATTTTATAACCTATTTTATAGTTAGTTTAAAATAGAAACTTTCTGCAGAATAATTCTACGTTTTTGTATGACCATTCTAAATATCACAAAACTATTGGTGCGAAAATACTTATTATCTAGTCAGAAACCTTCAATTTTATTGTACCTATTTATACTGTAATGACCTTAGATCCTGAGTCACTAACAACAAATTTACCATTTTATAAACAAAAGAAATGATGAATCTCATTTCTTAGCAAGAGTATTAAACGACTTTTATGTCATATAGGTAGGTAAGTATTGTAAATCTTCAGTAATTTAGCGATAATTTTTTAATGGTTATTTTTATGAAGAATATCACTTTCTGTAACCCATTAATGACCCACTGCAGGGTTGGATTTCCTTTCACAATGAGAAGGTTTTAGTTTACTACATTTGCCTAATACATGTTAATGTAGCTAGTTTCTTATTAGGTAAGAAGAACTCTCTGGTAGGTACAGGTCTCCTCACGATGTTTTTTTCACTGTTACAGCAGGAACATTCAATTTTATAACAAGAATACGAAGAGGATAACCAATAGATAAACTATTTGATCATTCAACTAAATCTATCTTAATCAAAACTGATTTAACAAACAGTCAAATATTTTATTTATAAAAAGTCAAATTCAACAAACATACAATCATAATTAAAAAAAAGCTATTGGATGATATTCAGTCTGTAGATAGATTCTTTCGTACATAATTTATCTTTTCTTTCTTATTTTAAGTGATTTTTAAATATTAAATACGTGCATTATCTATCATAAAAAACAAAACGTAAAACTATGAAAAACAAAATCGATAGCCAAGGCTGAAATCTCGTTTGAATATAACATTTCTCTCAATACCGATGACTCATTGTCAGTTCATCGGCTCATCAGCCCACTGGGACTCATAGAAATCAGTTCACGATTGTATTGTTTTGTATTGTATTCATTAGATATAGGAAGCAATGCACTAATTTAACGGTTGTACATTAATGTTATCTCAGCTGTTATAAACAACTGTCATTATTCATGACGTGTCACGGATGATTTATTGACGTTTAGGTATGATTTATTGACGAATATTTTGTTGAATGTTTTTTTTAGTAGCAACTGGGCAAGCATGCCTGACGTTAAGTGGTCACTGCAGCCCATAGACACCCACATATAACCTCAAATAAAAAGGAAACCTAGGTAAATATTCGCCTCAAATAAAGTATCCCCGGCAACCATACCCCATTGCAACAAGCTGCTTTACGACGGGTAACACTTTGCCTGCCCAGTAAATAGACACAATAGTTAAACAATGGGTATGAGTCACATGTGACTCATGGGACCGTGAATGGATTAAAGGGCTGGAAGTAAGTTACTTCCCTGAATGAGCTACGGAGCTACGCTACTACCACCTGATAATGTTTGGTTGATTAAGTTTTTTTTGTGTGTGATTCTATAGTGACAATTTAACAAAATCGATAACAATTGAGACCGATGGCTTCACGTGCCTTCCGAAGCACGGAAACGCGTATTTAATTCGCCACTAGAGGTCAACCATCCAGGTACTACCGTGCCCGACGTTACTTAACTTATACGATCGCTTGCAATCTACTCAAGCAAGCGGGGCTATGCGCGCTTCATTTATAGGTATCATATACTCGGAAAAAATACCTATTGATTTCCCCAAAAGCTACGAAGAGCAATTCGAAAACATTTCTGGCAACACACAGCGCGTGAAGACACTTAAAAAGAGAATTTTGTATTGGCAGCGAACGTCGATTTACTTGGAAGCAAACGTAATATGCAATTATTTTTTTTACACCACCATACCATCAGAGTTCAATGGCATCACATTAATTACAATATTAACTAGAGAGGGTCTCAGTCCAGTGAAGAGAGGAGAGACCACAGATGTAGATCTAAATAGATCATGCAAATTCGTCAAAATATCGTTACCTAAGTACTGTTCATTAACGAATATTACGCACTCCACGTTTGTTCACACGGATCGACAGTTTTATCATTCCTCTAATCCAATAACTCGAAAGAATTCAATTTGTTTGATATCGTCATTATCATGAAGATTTTGAGTCGATTCGAATGCTAATGAATAAGTACCTAATCGAATGATTCATATTCACATCATATTATTACTAGCGTACGTACTAGCACTGTAGGATTGGGATCAACGCTTGTAGAATTTCCACCACTAACGTGTTTATGATTTGTCTCAGTAAGTAGGTAATTAGAAAGTGGCACTCTTGACATACTGATGGGCTAACTTGCGTTATCTATTTAGATCTATATCTGTGAAAGAGGCTAATGATCGCAGTTTTGTAATGCTTAAAAATTCTATGAAACGTTTTAAAATTATATGGGAAGCGTTGATTCTGTTTTTTGCTTTTTTCGTTCCGTTTTACTGTTACTGGCAACACTGTTGGTGGATTTATTCATTTGATTAGGGTATAATTTGTCTTGTGTGGTTTGTGGTTTGTTTGTTTTGTGTTGCAAATGATGTTTTGTTTTAAGTTGAGAAGGTAGTTGGTAGTTGCAGTTTGGAAAGATCACTTTGTGTTTTTAAGGTGTTTTGATAAAGGTTACACATTAGGTAAGTATAACCTAAAACAAAAATGCAACAATAATTAGCAACCTGTGTTATTAGTAGTAGTTGCAGTCCAGTGATAATTTGTTAAAATTGAAAGTAGATTAGTACATAATACTATCGTAAAAAAACACAAATCAAATTTCATAAAACTCGAAAGTATAACTCATAACGTTTTTTCCTGACGTGACGATGTGTTTGGTTGAATGGTAGGAAACATTCAACCCAACGCAGCTTTACCTATTCGTATACGTCAGAAGTGGGTGAAAAACAAACAAAGAAACATCGCGGAAAAGCCGCAAAAAGCGCCCTCTCGTTCCAAATCGGTTACCCGATCGATGAACAAGAGTTATGATCGGAAGTCGTTTTTGCGGCGTGTAGTATGCAAATTTGATTGACGATGATTGCTTTTCGAATTTCCACCGGCGAAATGAACATTATATCTAAATGTGTTTCGAAATAAATTGCCTAGTTATAATTTGTGTTTATTCGATGATTTTTGTTTGCAGAGTAAATTTTGAAAATAAGGAATTCATAATTTATCATTTGAAGTTCTCCCATACAATACAATTATTGTAAACAATAAAGGCATAAATAAATAATCGAAAAAAATGACTGATTCGAGATTTCGCGAGAGTAGTACACTACCTCAACACAAGCCTCGGCGTGCAATAAACTTATTACCTAGTTACTATTGGTAAATGGTCAGTGCAAAGGCATCTAATACTTACTAAAAAGAATCATATGAATATGACAGCTTCATATTTTCATGAATTAAGTTCATGTATTGCTACTCGTTTGCTGTTTCCATATTTAATGATTGAACCTTGCTGAAATATTGCAGTTTGGTGGATTTCCCATGCTTTTGAGAATAATATGGAGAACTCTATTTTCAGGCATGCTGGTTTCCTCACGATATTTTCCTACACTATTACAGCCGGTGAACTTTGACTTGGGGAAACCTTTGTGCGTACCATTGAGATTCGAAGCATCTAGGAAAAGCAACATCTCATCTCGAGTTTCATCGCTTTTTATACCATTTACTGTCTACAATCTACAGATAACTATCATAGCTTACAGTTCTTAATTTGGTACCCCAAGTAATTAAAACAAAATACACTTATTATCTATGAATGAATCCTTACAATAATTTTAAAAGATATCCCACAATTAGGTCACCAAGTTAGCAACAATGGCATTGTTATAAAAGACAAAACCTTAAACAAAACAAAACATTGGCACAAAGGCAGTGCCACCGTGTGGCGACTGCCGATTGGCTAAATACGAATAGACGGCTCTATTTCAAGGTCGCGTGAGTCAACCTGTATGGTTCAAGTTATAAGAAGACGCGAGGCTGTATGAAAACAGCTTTTAAATAATATAAAGGAATGCTTTTAAGGAGTAAATACCTTGAGTAGACTGGATGTAACAAATACTTTAATACGCTTTTATTGAAGAAATTAATAGCTTTGTAACCAATACTTTTAATACGCATTTATTGTTGAAATTAATAGCACAGTTAAGCTGCTGTAGCTACTCTGTATTGCTTATAGCTGTCACTTTTTATAAGAATCTTCTAAAGAATCTCAGGCTCCTAGTATTCAGGTTTTTTAATATAATAATTGAGTAGCAAAAGGGCAAGCAGGCTGCCTGATGTTAAGTGGTCACTGCAGCCCATGGACGCCCGCATCAAACCTCAAATGGAGGAAAATATGCTATATGAGATTGTGGTGCTTTGCTACTTATGAGGAAAAGAATAAAGCCTCGAATAAAGTATCCTCGGCAACCATAAATTCTCAGCAGAAATCCAAGATATAAAGAACATGCTGCTTATACGACGATTTCAGAGGGTCGTTAAAACAGTTTTGAACCACTGTCAAATAGCTGTGAGAAGGTGAAAACAAGAAGTGCAAGAAACTAGAGCATGAACTAGAGCATCTTTCATTACTCAAACTGGAGTTGATCACATTTTTATAGGTTATCGAAGGTAGGAGTAAAACTTTGAATGGAAGTAGGTTGGAAATCAATTCCGATTCAACGTAAATCAACGTAAAACAAAATCAAAGCGACCAAAATTGATGATTAAACCTTACGTAAACCTACGAAACATATGCAGTGTGTCACCAATACAATAAGACGTGATTTTGTCCTTAAAGTTGTATAATGTTATGATTGAAATCTACGTCACAAAGGACAAAACCTTAAACAAAACACTGCCACAAAGGCAATACCAGCGTGCATCGACTGTTGATTGGCTAAATACGAATAGTGCGCTCTATTTCAAGGTCGTGAGTCAAACTTAGTTATGCATGTTTGTACGCTGCTGTAAGTCATAAGAGTAAGCGTAAAACGGACCTGATTTGTGGAGTAAAGAATTGGCGTAGCTAAAATTAATGCTAGTCGACCAGCAAACAAACTTTTTAAAATATGAGTACCTATTATGAAAAAGTATCTTACTAATTATTATAAATTTGATCTTCAAGCAAGTAACATAGCACAACAACTCTAACAAATCGATAAAAATAAACTAGGCTTAAAAAATACCAATATATTATAAGTAAAATTAAAATAACTTACATTAGAAACTATAAGTAGTTTCAAATCAATCAGAGATGCAACAACAATTGTAAAGTCTATACGACCAACGCATCATTACTGAATATTTATCTATTAACTTAAAGAAATAACAACAAAAAGCTTTTCAGCTATTTTAATAATTAACCTTAATCTCCACGGTACCATATGCAATGGCAGGTGAAGCATTTATTTAATGAACTTAATAGCTATTGCGAAGTCTTTTAGTTAGCGTGACGTAAAATAGTTAAAAAGCTTATCGGTCCAATCAACTCCTAGTTAAAAACAGAATCTAGTTTCATATTAAACGCAGGTAAGGCAAGTAACAAACAAAATACGTGATATGCATAATTTTATAGCGAAGGTTACCTAATTATAGACATTATAAATGAGAATTAATTTTAGTACTATCTAAATCATGAAAGATTACAGTTACAGTGTGTACGTCATGTATAATAATTTATAGGCTTTTTATGTTCTTTTATAGCCGTTCCAAGTAATATATGAGTTAGCAGGGGTCACGTAAGACTTAATATTATTTTTTTATTATAAGTGAAAGTAGCCTCCTATGCCACATGAGGCCTTCACATATTCACTGCGTAATCATATAAGACGATCTTTTTTTGAAGATATCTTGGACTGCCAAAACTAAAAATAAAAACCGGATGGATATAAACCATAACTATAACTAACTAAAATCATATGACCAATAAAATGGTTTAATCACGGTTAAATAATTTCTCATAAAAACAATGATAATAATTGTAGGGATATCATATAAACGATAACCAAAGATGATAAGAAAGTTAGCAGGTATTTGCAGGACTTACTTAACAGGATTATCAAGTGACAATTTTATAATTATATCGTATGACAGAGTAGACATTATCACAGAAACTCAAAAGTAAGTTTATATCGTAGTTTGCAAGTTTGTTTCACGGGTGAATGAGTGTAAAATTAATTGCCATGTGTCCACTTGAAGTTGATCGAACATCTCGTTATATCTTACGAGAAGCGTAAAGTAGTAGTGAAAATTTATTTCATTCGAACACCTGCTTGTTACTGTAGTAAGTCAGGACTCCAATATTTATCTTTACTTTTTATCAATATGTATTTTTAATGCCTGAAAGCTTTGTAAAATGTTTTTGACACTCAATTTGTCATCAAATTTGTCTTCTTATTGGAATAATACGTAAGAGAAACAAATAATGTTAAGAGTGGTACCGGTGACACTACTGTCATTCACCCTAATATGTCATAGGGGTGTCCATCTTCATTACTCGTACTTACCTGCTGTACCTGTCAGTTATTTTAGTACATTACACGGTTAAACCAACACCTCTAACTAATCTTCTATTACCCATGCCGAAAACTGTTTGACTGTTATCATACACTGGGTGAAAACTTATTGTTGACCTAGATTTAAAAGATGTTTAATAATAATCTTTCCAACAACCCGCATTAGGTCAGAGTGGACTAAGCCTACATCATTGTGAGAGGAGACCCAACCCTGCAATGGGTTATAGACATAATAAAATCTATAGGATAGGGCTTCAAATGTACAGTATGGTAAGTTTAAAATGTAAAACAAATTTTAAAATGTCATGCTATCCGCTCGTCTCCCCGCTACCTCTTATCCCAAACACCACACGCAATGATTCAACACGGAAGCGTCTCGTGCCCTTGCCCGTCGAATATACGCATACGCATAGAATCGCGCACGTTACCTACTAATTATCATTATTAAACAAACTCCTTCTTGGGACCGACAATTAAATGCATTAGTTTTTACTCCCCGGGTTATGGGCAAACTTCATTCCGATCAAGCTTGGGAAATTGTGGAGACTTACGCAATCAGTATGGCGATTTGTTAGTAGTTTTATAGCTTTGTTGAGATGTTTGGAATATCGTCAATTCATCACATACTTAATCATCGAGGTTTTGAGTTGGATGATGTCATCGGAACGTACCTATCTATCTTATAATATAGACTGTATTAGACAGTCTGTAACCCATTAATGAACCACCACAGGGTCGAGTCTTCTCTCACAACGATAAGGACCGTAGGTCACCACGCTGGCCTAATGCAGGTTAGTGGACTTCACATGGCTTTGAGAATGTTGTTTTTACGAGCTCCCAGGCAAGCAGGTTTCCTCACGATGTTTTTTTCACCGTTGCATCAAATGATTTTATAAAGCGCACATAACTTTTCTTAGAACAGTTACTGGTGCGAGTCCCTGGGATTCGAATCTAGGCCCTTTTAGTAAGAGGCCGAATTCTGAGCTACTGGGCTATCACTTCTGTTGTACCTAGAAACTACAATACTAATAATACTATAATACCTACGATAAAAATGATAACTGATGCAATTTTACGAGTCTGTAAATACTACTTTAACTATTATGTAAGACGTAATTATGTAAGTTTAACTTAATATTACGTAACTTCTAGACACGTTAAATCTCAGTCGCATGGATAGCCAGCGATTCTTAAATCTGAGACAATGCCACCGGATATGGCCACTGCGACCATGCGACCTAGTCGCCCGACCTTAGCGGGATAAGGGCGCGTGCAAAACGATTCAATGTTTAATCAAAAACAAAACAAATATTTAGGTACCTACATACCTAATTCAACCGAAGTAGTCACTAGGTACAAATAAAAAAAATTAAGTGTCTGTTTGTGATTTTGATGAAAACTAAAACTGCATCATTAGATTTTTGAAAAATCAAAATGCCTAGCCAGGAATCGAACTCATTGATTTTGAAAAAAAATCACATTCAGTTTTATTGTAGCATTCGATAGTCTCATTCTGGAAAGTAATGGTTGTAGGTATGCAATTGTCCAAGTAAAGCAAAAAATTAAATATTTCATTAACTTATAAACGTTTCTTCTACTTTCTTGTTGGCTTTATACTATTAAACAATTATATCTAAGATAGAAAATAAATGTTTATCAACTTATGAACGCACCCTTACGGAGGATATGATATTAGCGCGGTGACCTCAGCTTTGCGTCTTAGTTACACTGCTGACATTGATCAATGCAAATGCGACCGACTTTTTGGCTGGCCAGATTGTAACGAAACTTTAAGAAGAGAAATAGAAATCAGTGTTCTTAAAAAGTGTAATAACACTTAAACGAAACTATCAAAGTGGCAACGTAGTTTTAAAAAAAAGCAGTTTAGAATTCAATGAGTTGTACGTGTTCATAGGTAGGTACGTAGGTAGGTAACGTATGGAATAGCTGACGCCAATTGTTTACTTAGAAAGATTAATATTAAGTAGTTTTAGTACAGTAGGTAGGTACCTGAGAGCGGTGATAGCCCAGTGGCTTAGAATTCGACCTCGAATCGAGGGGTCCGGGTTCGAATCCCAGTGGCACGCACCAATGACTATGTGAAAAAATTATGTGCGCTTTATAAAATTAAATATCACCTGCTGTTACGGTGAAGGAAAACATCGTGAGGAAACCTGCATGCCTGAGAGTTCACAAAAAATGTTCTCAAATGTATGTGAAGTCCACCAACCCGCAGTGGGCCAGCGTGGTGGACTAAGGCCTACATCCCTCTCATTACGAGAAGGAGACCCGACCCTGTAGTGGGTCATTAATGGGTTACTGACAGGTACCTTAATGTTTATTAAAATGTGTCGTTGTTTTAATTTTTAAATTATTTTTTTTGATTAAAGGCTATTACTTTGGATTTTGAGTAATTAGGTAAGGCCTTCGTCCTTTGCTTGTGGTTTGCATAGGTCCTGTTTGAAATTGATGTTAGTCCAAGGGCGGCTATAACCACTAACATAAGATGATCTACACGGTTCTATTAAAATAATAATAATATGATAAGTATATTCAATATACTTAAATTACTGCTCCTTCTGCATAAAAACGTTAATTCGTTATAAATTAAACTTACTAGCTGAAGGTGCGAAAAGTTAATTAAACTGATTCATAATAGTGTAGGTGCAAAATAAAATTAATAACCATAGTCATATTATATTATTATGAACGCTTCACGTGCATTTTGTCCCTAAAACACGTAAACAGTGGATAAAAAACAAAATAATAAAACACGCAAAATAATGCCCGGTCGCGTAACACGAATAATTTTGACGGAAATTAAATGAAGTGAAAAGTGTATTTGCATATTGTACATGAACCTTTTATGCCGTCATTTCTTTTATTTTGCTATTTAGATCAATTTATTATTCAAAATATAACTCTGTCTATTGAGAAATTGAAGAAAAGATACAAGATATCATGCTTGAAAAATTTAAGTAATTTCAATTTCATTTCATTAATTTAGTTTCATGCCTCAAAACAAAAAAAATATTTGGATTTTCTTTACGTAATTTATGTTTTTTATGGTGTAGAATAAAGAGTTCTGTTGTTGATGTTGTAATATCAAAAATCCTTAGTGTTCTGAGCCCGTGCTATAAAATACCGTTTTATCTATGGCATCTGCGCGGCCAAGCATGGCGGTGCCCATGGTAATAACGACGGTGATATCCTACTACACCCGACTACCGAGCGAACTTACTACAATTACCCACTACTACTAGGTACTCCATTCACCCTTCACAATGAGGTGACTGACCTAGTCCAGTACGTCAGTGTTTTTGAAGCTTCTCTTATAGATATAGTATAGTAGTAGCTAAGTGATTACTTGTAGCACATCTGGAATCATTTCCATCATTTCAAATATTGTTTTGAAGAATTAAGTTCTATTAAGATTGAAATTCAGAAGAATGCAACATTGTAAATTTTAATTACAATCATGCGTACCTACCTACATTATTTGTTTAAAAGGTAAAAAAAAAACATAGATGACCTCAGTATTTAAATTCAGAACGCTACTATTATAGCAAACCACAGCCTGTTGGCCCAAAGCGATTAATTGATATTTCTTAAGAATCAAACGCTGTTAAATCAAATCCGGAACACCGTATCCCATATCCAAACCATTTCCTGCAACCCGTTCTTACCATCATCACGACATACCATTCCGTACGCGAAAGTAAAAATGCAATTAGCCGACCGTTAGAAAGGTTACGCGCCCCTGGAATCCGATGCGAACCATTTGAATAAGGAATTAGAATAAGATCGCAAAAAATATGAGCATTAGAAAGAACAGAGCGGTTGTCGCTAGAAAGGGACGGGGGATCTCCGCGGGCCCGGATTGGCTGACCGCTTTTTATGCCTTAGTTCCCCCAATCTCGACTCGGAACAACATCTGCCTGGTAATGGTTATTCGAAATGGTACTTTACACTTATCAACTTACGATCTCGTTTCCAATGTTCCTCTCTGCCTTTTGTGACGTCTCGGCTGTCGGGCGCGTCGCAGGCAACGCAACTTGCTATTTCAATTTTTAATACAACTCACATCGGTTTCCTTTTAAGGTCCGCTTTTTTCAAAAAAGGGTTAAAATTATTATAAATTATTTTTTGCGTATCGCTATTGGTTGGCAGATGGACGCCGACTAATGGTCCGAGGCGTTTTTTTGTTAGTTCATTATAGATTTTCAGATTAGCGAACGGTGTTACGTATTCGCTAAGTTACTACTTACGTGTGTGTGTGTGTGTTTTTTTTCGAAATTGAATTTACATGGCGGAAGTTTCGTTGAGACATTTTTATTGGATTCCTTATTAATATGAATTGTGAATTGGTATTGATTTTAATTAGCGAGTGTGGTTTTTGTTTTATTTTTATTGGCTTCCGCGGCTTGTTGAGTTAGAGTTATGGCAGAATAGCATTGAATTCATGTACCGTATTTATTTATTTTTCCATATCTATTTGTAACGGTAGTTGAAATGGGAACGTATTTAACGGAGAAATGTAGGTAATGTGTTATGCCTTGAGCATCATGGTGAAGTGTGCTGTAAGCAAAAGTTGATGAAGTAAATTTATTCTCAAGTATGATTTTCTAACTAAACATACTGCGTAATGGTCACTGCAGCCCATTGACAACGACATATAAGTACTTATCATCAATCCTCATCGCATGCGAGGTTGTATGAAACGTGGATGTATTTCTATTCTAAAAAATAGGTATTAGGTAGGCACTCTATTTAAAAAATCTGCTATCTCATTGACTAGCATTGGAAGTAAACATTTGGCAGCTTTAAGAAAGCAAAATGAGTACACCTACCTAATTTAGGAGTTTTAAATCGAGAGATATTTTTGCAAATATAAAAAAAAAATGTTTACAAAATAAGACATGTGTGGAAAAACGAACTATAGATACCTAGTCGTCTTCTGTCACGTAAAGTTTTCTGTTCAATTCCAAACGACTGACAGTAAAATTAGCTATTGATTTAAATAGATAGCTCATTTATCTATTGGTCTGTGCGTCTGTTATGGCCCATCGACCCGCGAACGTTGAATGAATAAACACGCGCGATCGATCTAGCGGCCCTATCTGCGAACCACACCTAGGGTTGGCACTAACGACAATTAATTCATTTATTGTACAAAAAATTGTAATTAATCAGAGATAACCAAGTAGTTGAAACATAATTTATTGAAATTTGAATTTGACATGTAACGGAATGTGTAAGTACACGTCATGTTTGTGTGCAAAGTTATCGTAATGTGCGAGGCGTCTTTTGATGAATTTCATGCATTTCTGTAATTGTGCCAAATTATAAACTTCTCCGTTTACGGAGTGAGGTGCTGTATGAATAGTCTAGATCTTTATCTTCTAACCGGAACTATATTAAGTCGTTCTAGTGCGATAAATACAACAAAAAACCAATAGACAAGTAACAATTAATAAGAATTATTTTTTTATCAGACATCTTCTGTCACAAAAGCTTCCTCAAGTTTTCAGTTAATAAAATGCAATTGGACCAGTGTCAGCTACTTAAATAATATTGGTAGCTTATTCAAATCGACAATCTATCTGTATGTATGTGCGCCCGTTATGGCCCATCGGTCTGCGAGCGGCGAATAAATAAACATGGCCATCGATCTAGCGACCCTATCTGCGCGAGCTAGGTAGGTAGGGTTGGCACAAAAATAAAATAAGATGCTCCTACTAATAAAAAGTAGTAGTAGTCAAATGGCGACCGCGTCTTGGCAAAAGGAGAACAGGCCACCGTCCGTGACGACCTAAAGAAGACAGCGGGAAACCGTTGGATTCAGAGGGCCCAGGACCGGGCGGAGAGGCGTCGATTAGGGGAGGCCCATGTCCAGCAGTGGACTACTAAGGGCTGAAAGGAAGGAAGGAAGCAGTTGTAGTAGTAATAATAGTATAATAATAAGTACGCAAATATTTTTTTTTCGAATTTGCGGTAAGTTAAGAAAAACACTTAAAAATTCTAAATATTATAATATGTAGACCTATCTAGTTGAAATAATCAAATTCAACAGACAAAAACAATAGGTAACACATTTTTTACTTAATAAATATTTTTTACTTATAGACACACAAAAATGGTACCTAAATATAAATTAGGTACCCAAAATATTTTGTAAGAACTTTACCTATATGTGCAAACAAACTTATTCTTCCTTCTTTTGCAATTAACATCAAAGTGCCACAAACAGTGCCTTGAGTAAGCATGTTTATCAATAAACAACTTTTTACTAACAAACATTGTTGTACAAAAAAAGCGCTATCCAGAAGGGAAATAGATCAGGTGACAACCCTACCCCCGCAGATGTTAGCACCTTAGATAATGCGTTCAACTATCGTAGCGAAGTTGACAGCCACTGTGTTTCATTAAACAACACATGCTCTAATTAAAATGTAATTCTGTCAAAATTAATTGGCGAACGGAGACTCTATTTTAGAAAACGCAGCTGCTTGTCATTGCAACTGTTTTTAAGTTTTAACTTGAATTGAACTATCTAGGAGATTGTGCAGCGTAGAATAGGACTAACGTCTTTTTCGTTGCAAGGAATTGACAGCTTGACAACTTTTTAATATACATACATAGATGTGACCAACCTTAGTGGCTACCATTGCTATAATTTAAAACATTTTAAACGCAAGCTAAATTGGTAAGTGGTAGAGTTTTCAAAATACTCTTGATTCATTTTTAAGGAAAATTATAGTGTGTCTGTTTTTTAAAAAAAATGTAATTTAATGCTTTATAATTATTCATTTATTTATTTTATTGATTAAAAATTATAACGGATGGTATACATAATAAATGATAGTAGTACCCCGAGGACTTAACTGCCACTCTGTCAACCCACTTTGAATCAGATCTTCACGAATGTTCTTCAAGAAAACAAGATTTCGTTTCGGAAAGAGTGGAGTGCGATTGGGTAGAAGAAGTAGAAGGTAGGAGTCCGGAATCACCCCTCTCACCCCAACCCAGCAAAGGGTATTCATAATCCATGGATACTAGGAAGTCCATGGATGGAGGTTCATCGCCTGCACTGACCTCTTAAAAAGTAGTCTGCATGACCGTTTGCTACTTGTCAGTAACCCATTAATGACCCACTACAGGGTCGTGTCTCCTCTCACAATGAGAGGGATGTAGGCCGTCGTCCACCACGCTGGCCTAATGCGGGTTGGTGGACTTCACATGCCTTTGAGAACATTTTTTTGTGAACTCTCAAGCACGCAGGTTTCCTCACGATGTTTTCCTTCACCGTAACAGCAAGTGTCATTTAATTTTATAAAGCGCACATAACTTTTTTACATAGTCATTGGTGCGTGCCACTGGGATTCGAACCCAGATTCCTCGATTCGAAGTTGAAGTCTAAGCCACTGGGCTATCACCGCTTATTACTTTGCTACTTATTCGTATAAAATTTAAAAAAAAACATAGTCCTGTCTATCTACGTCTTAGTACCCCAACCAGATTATGTATCATTAAAAAACCTATCAAGTGAACCGTTTCTTACGAACTGAACGTATAAGGCATCGGTCACGAATGATTGAGCCGCCGCGTGAGAATAACATTCAGAAAAACTAAACCACTGCAGTACTGATTGAATGGTTTTTGCCGGACTTACTGATAATAAATCGTTCGGTTATAATACCTTTATGAAGCGCGCATGGCCCCGCTGTTAGAGTGGATAATAATAGATAATAATAAAATAGTTCATTGCCTTATAATAATTATATTACAGATAACTCATAAGAAATACTAAAAAAAACGGGCAAAGGACAGGCTCAGGTTTTTCTGCCACGAGATTTTTCCTTGTGCGGCGCTGTTCAGCCTTCCCTGTCTTCCTGAGAAAGACAAAGACAAAATAAGCAACATCTTTACACTCATTTTTTACACCTGACTATTCGTACCTACCTATAGATACAAATGTGTGTGTTATGTATGTGTCTGTGTATGTAAAGATCGCAAGTGATGGAAAAAGTTAAGCAACGTCGGGCGCTGTCAGTTCCTGAATGGGTGACCGTGGCGAATTAAAGACAATAGGTGGGGCCGATAAAGCAGTGCATTGACATGAAATTTTTATTATAAATGATATTTAGGAAGAATAACAAAATGGTACGAGTAGGTTTGTAATAGTAATGCAATAGACACGGTAAAAACAATAATTATTATTAAAAACATCAAAAGAAATTGCTAAAATTTAAAAAATAACTTCCATTCAGTTACAATATAATCTGTTTCAAAAACAGAACGCAATTTCAATAACAGTGGTGCCAACATAACCTTATAGTAAAAAAATATAAACACGCTTAATAGATGACCATTTAGCAGGTGTTCGGAGTTACGCAACTGTATTTAAACACCATTGTGGTCATTCGCCATTACATTACCTAATAAGTTCACATAATAATACCATTTACAGTAATTTACATATGTGTATGGAAATGGTATTAGGTTTTGACATTTAAACGTCGATATAGGAGTAGGTGAGGCTTGTCAGTTTTTGTGTTAGAGTTTTATGTTTACATAGTATCTAATTAATAGTTTCATGTTTTTTTTTTGTGTACTAGGCACTTGCCATTATGCCTTTGTAGTAAATTATCGAATCGACGGGCTGAAAAATACTTTTTGTAACGGTGAAAGAAAACACCGAAAGGAATCCTGTATGCCTAGAGTTCTCCATAATGTTCTCAAAAACATATGAAGTCCACCGCATTAGCCAGCAAGGTGGAAAGAATTGGCAGTAAGATATGTAATTATATTTCAAATTCGATAAATTAGAAATCTGTAATTAACAGACTTCTACTTATTCATAATGAAAAAGGCCAGTCTTGCTAATTTCATATAAAACGCACCCCAAATAAAATAAAAACTGTCAGTAAGTAGTTAATACGCTACCTTAATTAATTCTCTTTACAGAAACGCACATTACATTAAGGAAATTAATTAACTAGGTATATTTTACGTACTCTTTACCACACCAACTTTTTATTACCATTCAGCATTTTAACATAAACAAAAGGAAAGGCAATTAGTTCAATCCAACTCCGATAATTACATAACGTTCGTTGATCTTAGTTTTCTAATTCCAATTTCCCGCTTATAATTTATTTTTTCTTACCCAAAGGCCAGGCAAAGGTCGGTTTTAACGCGCAGCCAATAGCGACTTAATGTGTATTAAACCACAGATAATGTACACGATAATTAAGGAAACTACAGATTAAGAAACCACAATCAGAAGTCGATGGCATTTTACTATTCTTCCCTGTTCACAATAACTTGAGTCAAACGTCAGTAATTTCTCTATTTAGGTAGAAAGTTGACCTGACGACCCCTAATCTCTGAGCACAGCATCATCGTACACTGAGATAAATTATCTTGTGAGCCTGTGGTACAGCTTTACGAGATGGTTATAATAAATCTGAATGCCATATTTTGTAGATGGTCAACGTGTTTGAATTGAAAGTTCTTATTAATTCTTTGTCACTTAAAGACCGATGGCATTGAAAGAATACTGATATTTTGTTGTAAAGCTGTATTTGTTATTAAATGTCAATAATGTTCGTATCACAGATTTTTTTACAAATTTCAAAAACTTAGGTGCGCTTTATGTCTCTCAATGGGAAGACGAAGAAATGGAAATAATTTTGCTTTTTATTTTTAGGTGCCTCCATAATTTACTTATTATGGCAGCGTTTTAGAAAAATAACTTGACAAAAGCGCGTTTATTTGTGCAATTCGAAACGCGTCATCATTTCGTTATTGCGGCCGCCATTTTGGAATTTGCGCGCGCTTCCAACTGTCATTAGGCAGTGATGCCAACTTTGTGAAATTACAAGTTATGGTTCAACTATTAAATTACTGGTTCTTATAGAGTTGCTATACGTAGCTGTATTTTACTTAATTGTGTCTCTTATAAAGCAATTTGAGGCATGTGGCCTGTCTTTAGTGGAAAATAATTTCTACTGTTGAGGAATTTCAAGTGGACATTCTTTTGTTGGATATGAAGGTATTTTGAAATTCAAATCGTTTTCAACGGTTGACCTGATGTTTTAAAAGGTTATTGAACTTCACTCGGGAATTGGTTCTTTATGTAGGATAGTACCTAGTGGGTACCTACTAGCCCTAGGTAACTTCGTTTACTTTCTGAATTTGGCAACGTTTTCGCAAAATCGTGATTTTTCATGTAGGTAGGGTATGTATGTAGAAATCTTTGTTTAAGAGCCTAGGTATATAAATTTTATCGTAAGATATCAATGATGAAAATGAGTCGATCTAATTGGTGACGCGAAAGAAATATTGAAATTAGTTAAGTCAGATTTTTTTATAGGTAGGTACTTTAGGTAGGTATTAAAAAGTTAAAACAAAAAATAAACCTTTTTACCAAATTATTAACACTGTGGGGTAGGTATCCTGACTGCTATTTGTTCTATTGAAGATTTCAAAAAACCTACCCCGTACTTAGTAGGTATGTAGGTACCTACCTACAGTGACAAAGCATTACAATTAATTGATAGTCTGTTTGTCTTTCTGTCTGTGTGTAAGCAGGTAAATAGGCGAGGTCACTCAGCTGAATTCCCGCCGAGGTCAGCTGACAACAACAATTACGGAAAATGTGCATGTGCACGGTGCAACAAGCTAAATTATAATAGAATTAAATCTGCGTTCACGTACCTACGACGATTTTTCGTTTACAGAGAGTCCATTTTGTTCACTTAAAAAAACTAAAAACTAGCTGTGGCCGCGACTTTGTTCGCGTTCGCATTCCATTCCAAATTATATAGTTACAATAGGTACATATATGATATAATTCCAAAATAGAAGTATCTACCTACTTAGGTACCCTGGGTTACTTCTTAGGTATTACATCAGTAATCTGCTAGTGAAAGTCCCGTCAAAATCGGTCCAGCCGTTCCAGAGATTAGCCGGAACAGACAAAAATTGAAAAAAATTGTTGTTACGGTGACAAAAAATGCTCTCAAAAGGCATGTGAAGTACATCTCTCTCGATGTGAAAGGAGACCCGCCCCCGCAGTGGGTCATTAATGGGTCACTAACCACATAAAACAACAACCCTACAACTCCACCGTTCTAGTTAATTGTCCCCACATTTGAGTTTATGTCGCTGTAAAATCGCTTACACCTACCAGTAAAGCGAATGTTGCCTAGTTAGACATAAGTCCTACTTTAACTAATTGTACATTGACTAGTTAATGCGTATGGCTACGCTTGTATGTCTGTCTGTAACCGATTAGTGACCCCCTGCAGGGTCGGGTCTCCTCGGAATGTAGGATGTAGGCCTTAGTCCACCACGCTGGTGTAATGCGGGTTGGTGGACTTCACAAGCCTTTGAGAAGAATTTTTTGTGTAAACTCTGAAGCATGCTGGTTTCCTCACGATTGTTTAGCGCGCACATAACTTTTTTTCACAAAGTTATAGGACTCGAACCCCCAGAGTAATAAACCGAATTCTTAGCCACTGGGCTATCACCGCTTTAGTGCATTAGACTCAAAAATACTACCATATCTAATCTCAATTTTAACTCAAGCCCTCAAATCAGCTCATGTAAGTACATTTAACACAAAAATACACCGTATCTGATCTACTCGTAATTTCAAACTAAATCCCTCATATGAGCTGTTCGTCAACAAAATCACTTAGAACTAACGAGGCGAACACAATAACACTCATAAACGCACACTGATTCGTTCAATGTCACTGCACGTGCAAGTTTAATAAAACACTTACCTACAGTTCAGTTTTATTCTCTTGTCTCATTTGGTAAACAATCTTGGCACTACTTTTTATTGAAAAAAAGTTTAAAATTGCTTTAAAAAATAAATAATTATAGTTTCTAGAAATCTATTTCTGTATTAAATGACAATTTGTTTTTTTAAATTTTTATAAATTATTTGTGTCTGCATTATTTTTTAATCGCAAATTTAAATAAAAAGACATGCTAAGATTGTTTAACTAATAGTTTGTCGCATGTCATTACTTTCCAGAATTTGTTCCCTATTAGTAGGTAACACTATCGAATGGTGTCATAATATAGGTTGTGATTTTTTTTCAAAATCAACGTGTTCGATTCCTGGCTAGGCATATTGATTTTTCAAAAATCCAATAACGCAGTTTTAGTTTTCATCAAAATCGGTTCCCAGATTCCTTTCAGCATTTTTGCTATTCCTCAGTTCCCCATTTCCTAGTTTCGGATTTCCCATCCACGCACACTTGAAACGCACACCTGTATATTACCTAGATGTGTAGCAAACATGCATATATTATGTACATACCAATAGATACCTATGCATGTTTGCTACTCATCTATGTACTAAAAAATCCTCACGCACACAAACGCAATCTAATTCGTTCAATGTCGCCGCGCGTGCAATTTTAATAAAACACCTAAACATAGATGTAAAAACTAGATATCTGTGTGTTTGTTACATTCGTGTCACGGTCGCCCGCCGACCATGTGGTGTGGACTAATGTTATCACCGACCGACGTAATACTAACAGAACTAGCTATAGATTCTATACATATAGGCTAGCCTTCGAATTGGGATAAGGGCAAACAGTACTGAAGTTCGCATGCCTTTGAGAGGGTTTCTTAATGATTTCCCTTTCACAGCATGCGACATTTAATTTAATACAACATAACTAACTGAGTGGTAATTTTTTTGGTTGTAGAGTTATAGCCAGTCGCCCTGCAAGGTACATTACAGCCAGCCTCTTAATCCGTCGTAATTTTATCATCGCCCGACGTAATACTAACAGTACTATACAACGTACCTAGGTACAGCCTTCGAATTAGGACATGAAACAACGAACATCTTAATCCTCATGAGTAATAAAGCATCCACATGCAACCTCAAATAGGAATTCTTCTCTATTTGAGGTCGGATGTGGGTGTCCATGGGCTGCAGTGACCACGCAACATCAGGTCACCTGCATGCCCGTTCGCTACTCTATTACTATGGGAAAAAACAACTACTAAGGGAAGAATGAAATAAATAGGTACCTTCATCAGTTACCCACATCCAAGTGGGAGTGACCTCTTCTCTTGTCTTTTACTCCTAATTCAGGTACTATTATTCAATAGAGACGCAGACAGACAGACAGTTTTATCTGAACAGTTGTAACACGAAAATTGTATAGCATTACACAATAAATGCGCTTCCTGTCGCCGTGAGTCAACACCAGGTCATCTAGGCTGTGATTTAATGTAGGTGACATGCCTGTGTAATGTGTACCTACCTACTACCTTTTTATAGGTACTTACTACTAGTTTGGACGACTAAGTTTTACTCGGAAAAATACAGTTAGCAAAGTAGTCTTAAAAAACCCTTCAAAAAACTTCGGTAAATAGAAGAGGGTGAACTAGGTAAATCCACAATGTATTTTTCCTGACAACTACATCCATGACCAAAAATCGAAAATTGTCATGTCCCTCAACTTGAATTTCAAAATTAAAGTATTCAAATCAAATTTCATAATCTCCAACTCAAAATAATATTAATCCAAAATTAAAAAATCTGTGTCCGCCATCTTACATTTAATTAGTAGGTAGGTAATGTATTTTGCACATTTAATTTCTTAATAATATCCTGAAAAGAACATAAATTACAGATCATATTCAAATTTTTAAAAATGAGCCTAAATCTGAGTCTGAATCTAGACTAGACAGCCTGGAGTTGAGTTGCTAACGCATATCTCGAGAATAATTTCAATTACTCTCTACCAAAAATTATTAAGTCCAGTGACGTCTGGAGAAGAACTATTATAATCGCAAATAGATGCTCGTTTATAGCACATAACCCAACGTCAAAGTTGACTTCTAGCGCTTTAAATTCTAACCCTTAAATACTTCAACAGTCAATAGTCAGGTGTCGAGAAGTGTACAAGTATTTCAATATCAGCGACCAGTGGTCAGCACTGGGTAGCTGCACTCAACTTGTGTATTGGCATTGTTTAGTTGTTCGGCTATTGGAATTTTAGAAGTTAATTAGTTCTTCATAAATAAAATGTTTGGTACCTGTCTAGGTATTCATATTTTGAATAACAATTTAATTTCATAGTAAGATGCCTAAATTGTAATTTAAAAAATGATGAAGAGAATTTCTTGTTGCACGAAAAACACCGTATGATTTTATTTCAGCTGTGTATATTATATGACTGGCCGAATTGGTTGCAACGCCCTTAGTTACCTTTCTCTATGATAGACAAAATAATAACTATACAACGGAAACTTAGCCAAACAAAGCAAAATACTATTAAAACAGTCATCGCGTGACTGAACAAACATTGATTAGTTTAGTGCAATACTATTAGTAGGTAACTGTAGCTAAACTTTACAGATTGAATATGATAGGTTATGGGTAATAAAAAAGCCCGAGGTCAGCTACAAAAGGTGTGTCTATTAAAATAAAATGTGAAAAATAAAAAAATATCTAAAATTATTTTACTCTAAATAATTTCATATAAGTATTTTTTTAACAAATACCTACCTACCTACGGTAAATTTTATGGAAAATTTTAAATTTTATATTTGTAGACCACCTCTTTGTATAATCCACCATTTTTTTTTTCATTCTTGCTAAGTAGGTAGTTAATATCGTAAAATATTTCATATTTGAAGCAAACAACAAATTGAACAAAACTACAGTCATAGTCAATGAGAATTGGCTGTCAAAAAACGGTAGCTAGTAGGTAACTAATAAATAAAAACGGAAAACAAACAATAAACTCACACGGTCCCATCTCGGCGGAAGCACGCAAGATAACTAATAAAACTAATAGCGAAAAACAAAATCCGTCGATGCGTGCGTCATCGCACCGCCCAATGATAACCGCGAAACCCTTGCCATTGGTCAAAATTCCACCAGCTTGACCATGACCGTTGAGTCATCGTGAGGAACCTCCCATTAAAATTTACCGATCATTCTATTACGTACTGTTAGGCTTTGCCCTGACATTATTGTGCGGGTTGGATTTAAAATAATATTTTTGAATTATTTTATATGAGCCTTTAATAATTATTATTGACATAAATGAAAGGCAGATCAGATATAGAATGTTATTAACCAATTTTAGGGACACCAACTCGCGTGTTGGCGTCACGACATTGATGGTAATAAAATAAAATCGTTCAGCAAAGTAAAAACAACTGGCTAAGTGACTAGGTACCTACAGTATACACCGTTTTATGAAAATAAAAACTCATATGGAACTGCACAAATAGAATAATTAATTAGTAAATTACGAACTTTGCATCAAAACATTTTCTTTCAATCAAATATTAAAAAAATACAAACATTTATAACTTTAACTACTTATAATACTCAAATCACATTCATTAAGTGATGCCACATTACAGTTTTCAAAACAAAAAACCATGAATTAAACTAAAAATAAAGAAAAAACAACAATCAAAACTAAAAAGCAACGCTCACTGTCATTGGTCAAAATTTTAACTACTTAAGTAAGTTGACCATGAAGCGATTACGACTGGTCTTAGAGTCGCGCTATTGGTTAAAATTGACCATGAACCGGTCACATTTTTTATCTATCGCGATTAGAATAGCTACGCCCAATGATAACCACAAAAACTGAGGGAGCTCATTGGTCGAAATTGTATTAGGTTTTCCTGAACCATGCGTCACGGTTATCTAAACAACGCTTATTATACGAGTAACTACTATAGTTTTAGAACACGTGCAGATAACATGTAAGTACTTACGCTGTCGGTTATTTTGTTGATAGCAGTCTCATAATAATATTATTCAGAGACCTTGAACGATGTTTTAAAGGAACATAAATTATATAAAAATTATAAACAAATACTTATTAAATATTAGGTAAATACACAATATTATAAACAAAAGGTTATAAAAGTGGATTGGAATTTAGTTTTCGAAATCGTTTTTTATGTTTGGCTTTCGGATTTTTCTTAGTGCCTAGGTGAATAGTATTATTGAAGATGACATTAATTAGTCTACGATCAATGAGGTGGCTGTAAGAAAAGGTTGACCTTATTTAAATTAAAATTAGAATTGCTTATATTAATGTATTTAATTGCACATTTAACATAACATATTATCAAGTGGGCGTGGAATTTCAAAAAAGGCAATGGTTAAGGAAATTATTGCTGGTTTATATTTTCCTTAAATTTTAATACGTAATACATAGGTATATGTAGGTACCTAATGTTTATTATACCTAGGGTACTGGGTTTCCATTAAAGACCCAATAAACATATCTAATACTTATTAATAAAATACTATACTGGACTAATTTTAATAAAACTTCATTTTATTGTTCATAGCACTAACTATCTGATGACGGTGAGAGCGTCCCAGAGCGACCTACAATATTTCTATCTAGGTATAACCCAATATTAAAACCTCAAGCATAATTAAAAAATTAATCGAAACGATCCAAAAATAATGAAAACAAACGGGAAACGATATCAAATTTCTAAAAAAATAATAAAAGATCCGCCTTTTCTCCAAACGATTTCAGCATAAACGGAGCACGTAATCTTCTCATTAAGTCGTTAGCCAAATCACTATATCTGAATATCATGTGGAGGAATTTGTGACCGTTACCGCATTCGGCGTAGAAACCGACACCACCGCTCTCTTCGAAAGTCTAAACCTCTCATCAGACCGGAACGCACAGGTGACGAACGAAATGGTGAATATAAAATGACGTATGCGGAAAAGCGGTAAAAGCGGTGATAGTGGCTTAGAGAATTCGATCTCGAATACAATGACATTGTAAAAAAAGTTATGTGCACTTTAAACATCGTGAGGTAACCTGCATGCCTGAGAGTTGGCAAATAAAATGTTCTCAAAAGTATGTGAAGCCCACCAACCCGCAGTAGGCCAGCGTGGTGGACGGCGGCCTACATCCCTCTCATTGTGAAAGGAGACCGGACCCTGTAGTAGGTCATTAATGGGTTACTGACATTCGAAAAAGAAATGAAGATATCGAAGTAAGAATTGCTAATATAGCAGAAGATAGGTGTTTGGTAGAAGATAAGGAAATAATTGATACTACTGATGATAAATTACGAGTAGAAGTAAACAAAAATGATATAGCAATCAATAAGCTTAGCGTGGAATTACTGAAGGTTAAAACGTTAAGAAAGAGCTTTATGAAGATTCACAACACTATGTTGCTGCTTATAACAAAATATGTTTTGCTTCAAACTGTACAATCTCTACACAGAGAATAATAAAGCAAAGATTTTGATAACATTATTATGTAAATATAAGCACTTAAGAGTCTTGCGTCTGGAAGGTCACAAAATCGTTAGATTAAAGATAGTATTTACTGCAAAGTTAATAAATCGTACTCATAAGGAGAGAAACTTTATAAAGATGATCGAATAGGGCTAAACAAATTTGTTCTTGGCCTCATTCAGACCAAACCGTTTGAGCATCTCAATTTAAAAAAACATCTTACACATTGCCAATAACATCTGTGAGTGAGTCTGTGCAAAAATGCTAATTGTGCGCCAATAAATGTTAAATAGAACCATAACCGACAATCCAACGAGGCTTGTTCAAATACTAAGGTCACCTTGAACAGTACCCTTGGTCTGAATCGTTGACAGCCAATTCCAAAGCAACCTTTTTACTAAACACACACACAAACACATCGAAAGAACGCAACGAGTCTAAATCAACGTTGTAAACTCACAAATCATTCCAAACGTTCAAACTATTACAGCTACGCCCATTTTATCATACGAAAACCGACCAATGCCATGTCAACTAACGCTACAAATTACGACTTAGATCGGTGTTTGGCAAATGCGGCTCTATTACCGGGTGATAGGGTTGGTATTTGGACAGTGATGGATAGTCGGCGCGTCAACAAGGCACTAATGTGTGTTGGTGCAACAAACAGCGTGAACGGAGCACACATGCGCAGTCGCGAATGTCACGAATCTAGCCTGTTTCTAGGTTAGAGCATGCGCGGGCGCAGTAGGGTGCCCAATAGAATGTTTGGAAGAGGGACAGGCCGGATTATAGATGTGATTTTCTTAGGATATTAATTTTGATAAATACATACATTCGAAATTTGATAATGAAATTTGATTTGATCAACAGAATTAAGTTAAACTGAAATTAAATAAATGGGATTTACCACCATTATACAGAATTATGTTTATAATTACTTAAGAGTATTGATCTGAGAGAGATGACGCAAGGTAGGAAGGTTTTATCGTATAGTTAGAAATCTACTAACTACAGACGATTAATTATAGATGCCGAAACAAAGCAAAAAAAAAACAGAAAAGGTAATTAAATAAAAAAATCTTTATTATATTATGTATACCTAATAGGTATAAATTTCGTTATTAAAAATAACATGGAAAATTTTGTGTCGAGGACAAGTTGGTGTAAAAAAAGGTTAGTCATTTAATAATTACTTATCAAATGGTAGCATTCCATTTATCACCATTATATGTTTAATTGAATAATTACTTGGAATAATGACCTGAGAAGATACCACTACGTTGAATTCACAAGGCCAGGAGCAAAATAATATTATATAGGTAGGTAATCGTTCGGAATACGATTTTATAATGTAGGTAATAATCTAGTATTAATATTTTTTATAGAGCTGATCCATCCAGACGGAAGTTACGGCTGAATAATTCATAAGGTATTCAAATAACAGAAAATTAATTGATCTTATAAAAATATTTGATCAGTGACTGTGCAATGTCTTTTCGAAATATGTAGTATTAGTAGTAGAGTTAGGTAGTAGTAGTATAGTAGAAATAGGTAGTAGTAGCACCTAATTAACTTTAGCAGTGGCTCAGTGGCTAAGAATTCTGCGTATTGTAATTCTGAACTCGAAAGGACCGGATTCGAATTTCTACGCAATAGAAAAAACGCTTTTCACTTTATGAAAATCAAATGGCACCAGTTGTAACGATGAAGGAAAACATCGTGAGGAATTTCCTTCAGAGAGATCCAATATGTTAGTTTTGGACTAAGGCTCTTCTTATGGTAGACTAAGATTAGTCACATTTTGACAGAAGTCCCGACCCAGTGGGTTACTAATGAGTTATGGGAAAACCTCAGTAACTGCTATGATGGGAAAACAAATTAGTATACTAACATTTCAACAACAAATAGGCAAAGTGGATGCAACAAACAGGAAAGGAATACCAGAAAAGCTTCTGCTCAAAATAACTGCATTAATACGATAAACACTGCAACTGCGTGTAAATTGTTACGAATATTATGCGTTTATGTCTGATGCAACACATAATTTTGCTATTGTTGCTTGTTATGGTGTACGTAATTAATAAAACTGTAATCGCCTTGTAATTAATGTTTTCACTGTTGCTGTAATATTGTTTAATTACTATTGAGAAGAAGGCAGCAATGTTACTAATTTGACATTTTCTATAGTTCATGGTCTTTATCACAGATATAGATATAAAAAGATAACGCAAGTTCGCCCATCAGTATGTTTAGTGAGTTCTTTGTTGCCTTCTCCCAACAAAAACGTTTTTAGTGATGGGAATCCTTCATAAAAGCGAAGTCGAATCCAAAGCGCCAGAACGAATGATATTAATTATTCGATTCAGTGTTCATCACCAAACGAATAATTAGACGATAGATAGCGTTCATGCTTATGGCACTGGAGGATTAAAACTGCGACAAAAAAATAAGATTTTTTTAATCTACTTATTATTCTAATTTAACAATATTAAAATAATTTTAACTAAACTCTCTATAAATATCGTTATTCTGATTTCCTGAATAATGTCATATGTTATATGAGTTTACATTTAGGACTATTTCGTTGGCACAAAATCAATGGTCACCGTCCTGTAGCGTCCTTGTCGCCTCGTTTTAGCCTACAGTTGCCGATCCACTATACCTAATAATATTACATTTGTTAGTTGATACAAACTAAGGTGATTAACACACTGCCCTAAATCTTACCTCTATTTGGGTTATTACACTGTGCGACTCCTGTGTCGTAAGCTATGTGTGTGTGTAGTAGCGATATTCTAAAACTCATACTAAGGGTACCTACTTGTCTAATAGTTCCTCTCGATTTACTATTGCCTATATTCGATACACGCAGCGCAGAGGAGTCAATATTAGGACTGTATTTTCCGAGTCCACTCTAAGTGGTTAGTTTGTAGTTGAAGTTTGTTTAGTTGGAATTTATAGGTAAAACATTCGAGTAAATATAAGCAGGTACGTTATTCTGGTAAATATTTGATAATTTATATTTTTCTTTAATGACGTGGGTAGTGAAGCGACGCCATCAACAGTTAGGACTTCAAGATCAAAGATTATATATTTATTTATGTATTTAGTTTAATTATTTAATTAATTTGTATATATTTATTGCTCAAATGCTCTACAAAAGGTGATATTAATAATTAATAATAAATAGCAATTTTACTAGCTGATCATAAGTATAGGTATGTAAAGAGAAAAAAGAAGACAGTTTAATAAATAAATTATTCCCTTAGTTTCTAATATAATATCAGAATTATATCAGTGCAATTGCGCCCGATATACGAATAATATGGCACAAAGCGCCCATGCTTTTTCACAATATCTTATAGTTACTAGTATCTTTCGTTCATTATTATTTTAAACTTATTTTTAAAATTATTTTTAACTTTTTAGTTCGATGTTCTTCAAAAGAGTGTTTTTAAGTTTTTTAAACTATATTTATTTAATAATAGCCAACCTCTAGATGAAAACTATTATTTCATAATTTTTTTTAAGTAGTTTTTTAAATTATTTTTCAGGACTTATCCTTAATTATAGGAAATAGGGCCACACCGCAGTGACCTTGCAGTCAGATAGCGGCCTAGCAGTCGGCGCTACGTGTTGATATGCAGCTGCTGCACTACGATATTACATGTAGATACGAGTATCTAACTAAACTAATGTTTGTAGTAAACTAATGCTAGTAAGTATGAATGTTCCTCATTGCATTCTATCTTTAGTTTGTGTGTCATTCTCATCTTGTCTTTAGCCCATTAATGACCCATTGCAGGGTCGGGTCCCCTCTCACAATGTAACGGATGTAGAGCTTAGTTCACCACGCTGGTCCAGTGTTAGTAGTTAGTCCAGGGTTCACATGCCTTTGAGAAATTTTGTAAACTATTAGGCATGCAGGTTTCCTCACGATGATTTCCGTCACCGTTACAGCAAGTTATACTGAATTTTATAAACCGCACATAACTTTCTTTTAAAGAAAGTTATTGGCGCATGCCACTGGGATTCGAAGCCGGACCCCTTGAGTGAGAGGCCGATTACTTAGCCACTGGGCTATCACCGCTTATTTGACCGCTTATCTTCATCTTATCACACACAAATCGTTTACGAATCACGACGCTTTTGTCTTCATTCTAAATTCTACATCATTCAAATTGGTTTGAAAACAAGAAATCCAAAAACACAAGAAAAATCGGCAATTTCCCAGAATAATGGTTAAATTTTTGCTTTCGTAAACCAAACGAGCACAAAAAGCGCTAACTACTTATTCCGAGTGACGTTGAATGATTCGAGCGCGACCCACAGAGGGCTTGCACTGACGAGCTTTGATTAATTGTTGTTGTTTTAACCCATTAATGACCCACTACAGGGTCGGGTCTCCTCTCACAACGAGAGGGATGTAGGCCTTAGTCCACCACGCTGGCCTACTGCGGGTTGGTGGACTTCACATGCCTTTAAGAACATTTTTTTTTTTGTGAACTCTCAGGCATGCAGGTTTCCTCACGATGTTTTCCTTCACCTTTACAGCAGGTGATATTTAATTTTATAAATCGCACATAACTTTTTTACAAAGTCATTGGTGCGTGCCACTGGGATTCGAACCCGGACCCCTCGATTCGAGGTCGAATTCTAAGCCACTGGGCTATCACCGCTTCCAATGCGTATTAGCGGTGAAATGGGCTAGAGGCCAACCCGTGTCGGAAGTTTTCCAACTGCCTATACGGTTCCGATAAGGTTTAACGTTTGAGCGGATGGCAATGGGGCGATATTGACACACACGGTAGCTGTCACGTGTGTTCCGTTATTGGGCCTAGTCATACTGCACCATAGAATAATTCTTACTTATTTTTAAAAGAGTGCTGGGAGTTTTTTTCCGCCCGCTTTTTTCTCCTAGTCTACGTTTTGCCTGAGGGGCGATCGAAGCGGATGTTTGTATAATGTTAAATGTATGACGTTCATTAAGTGTGCATAAATTGTACCTAATATTGAATAAAAGCTTTTGAATTTGAATTTGAATTTGCTGTCTAAGCAGTAACAACCAGGACCGACGGCCTACCTTGCCCTCTAAAGCGCGGAAGTTTGCATTTAATTCCGCACTGGCGGTCACCCATCCAGCTACGGACCGCGCCCGGCGTTGCTTCAGTTTTTGGATCGCTTGAGATCTACTCGAGCAGCGGAGTTAGGTATATTAGAGCTCATTTAGACTTTGTATGTACCCTGCCTCTGTAAAACCACAATAATTTTATTATTTCATTGTAGGTTTTGAAACTTCGCACCACAATTGGTTCATTGTACAAATAAAACATGTTAAAAAATAACATTTTTACAATTTTTGTCTGTTTGTTCTGTATGTTCCGGCTAAACTCTGGACCAGCTGGACCGATTTTGATGCGACTTTCACTGATAGCTGATGTAATAAAAAAGTTTCAATTTTAAAACGAATTTCGACTTTTTGGCTTCTCTATTCCTAAACATGTCGTTGTAGGTAGTCTTTGAAACTTCGCACAAAACACAATTGGTTCATTTTTCAGTTCGTAAGTCAAGTGTGACGTTGACTGATTCCGAGTTCGACCTACATAGGGTAACAAGTGCATGTTGGTTGATGAACGATGACTAATAAATCATACGACGAAACTATGACGCGGACATTCATGCCCTCATACTGTCTGTTTTAAGCCCTTTCAATATTTTTTTAATAAGGGATAGCAAAGGAGACATAGTCAATCTATCCTATCTATACAAATAAATAATATTGGAGTCTGTTAAAAAATAACATTTTTACCGTGCTATTTGTGTCGCCAAATAAAATTAAAAATTTGCTCAAAAAAAAAAACAAATCACTGAAAATAATAATAAAAAAATCTTTAAGGAAAACAAACCAAGAAACTACAAGGGGGAGCAAATGAACATAATCCAACCCCAAAGTAAGCAGGGGTAGTTATTACCTACTGATATAGCCGGGGTTGTAAATTGTGCCCGGTTAAATATATCATTAGACGACCGTTAGAAGGGTGGGGTGTGCACACATTACTGGGGTACCCAGGGTATCAACCCTTAACGCCATATTGGACGGTAATGGTCACATATGTATGGTATGGATATAGGTGTTATATGTACATTAGTATTAGAAAAGTAATGGGAAAAGATTTTTTTATGTCTAGTAGATGGATCGCCACGATTTTAAAAACGGGTCACCTAAAACTAATTTTTAAGTCACTTTTATGGTAGGTATGGAAATACAAAATACGTAAGCTTTTTTGTGGTACAAAATCTCTACAATATTTTCCCGAGGGTAATAGTCTTTATCTACGAGTACCTAAGTTATTCAACAGCATTGCAAAAGTTTAGATAGGTACTATTGTGTAATTTAATACAAATCCTAGTGATACTTATAATAAATAAATGCGAAAAAAATCTACCTTTGTTAAAGTAGGTAAACTTTTTTTTCGGTACATTAATCCCCGATCACGAAGTCAAAATACTAAAATGTTAAACCATAAAAGGTAAAACTTAGACTCCCAATAGAACTAAAACTTTACTAACACTTAGCATTCAACGAGCGCATGAACACACACACGTAAGTTTAATATACTTTGTTATGTTAATTACAAACACCTGTATCCGTCGATCGCCTAGATAGAACGATGTAAAACAAATTAATTCAGCATTGAAGCAGCGTGGTGGAGGATGCTCTAGGATTCCGTACTGAGTATTAGGCCTTGTGTGCTGACATAACAGATCGAGAAACTAACACGACACAACTTATACACAGGACTCTCAGAATAGGGCTGTGTCCCACGAGGAAATTGAGATTATCATAAACATTACCCCTTCGTATATTTTGTACGGCGAACGCACGTGTTGACGTCATAGTTCAACACACACCCAGACCAGAAACAGAAATTTAAACTCATCATTCAAATCTCTGCACCACGAATCGAACCCGGGACCATCCGCGCAGCGCACTGGCGTCTTAACCACTGCGCCACTCAGGTCGTCAATTAGTATACCATTCTGGGCTAGTCATTAGGCTTAAAAATCGCAAGTAAAACTACGAGTCCACGTACATACACACAAACATTTATATTATAGTTATGTTAATTATGGAACATCTGTTTCCGCCGATCGGCTAGATAGGCCGTTTCAACGCTACACGTTGAGACCTCAATATATTACTGCTAAATGTGGGGATAAAAGTATATTTTTATATCGTTACTAGCTGTGCCCGCGACTTCGTCCGCGTGGAATTCCAAAATGAAAGTGTAAGACCCGTCAAAATCGGTCCAGCCGTTTCAGAGATTAGCCGGAACAAACAGACAGACAGACAAAAGTTGTAAATTAAGTTAAACAGTTTTATTTACACTATAAAAATGATGTATATTATGTACTTACAAAAAGCTGAAAAATTGTTCGGTTAGTCCTTGCTACCAGATCGCACCAATCTTCTCATCAATCTGGGGTATTGATCAGACACAATATGAAATCGTTGGGCGTAGTGTATTCAGAGTAAATAATATGATAGAAATTTCACGTGCCCAACGATGTCCCAAAGTGCCCAACGCATTGGAGCAGCGTGGTGAAGTATGCTCCTCACCCTGTTGGGGGAGCAACCCGTGCCCAGCAGTGGGACATAAAGGGTTGCCAAGCCAACTTTTAAATGAGCCTTCACCTATTTCAGCCATATTAGAGCTCTAGGCTACTAAATATATGAATACTATGACATATGTAACAGTACGCGGCTGGCAAGGTTACGTCCTTGCTCCAATACTATGCCTAGCTAGAATATATCCTACCGAACGACAATAATATCTTAAAGTATGAAATTACATAGCACACAAAGTTGTGCGTCGGACGGTATTATCCGCGGTACACTCAATTGTTCTTTGTGTTAAGTGATCAATTGTTTTTAACGAAACTGAGAGTTCAGAAAAAATGTTCTCAACGGCATGCGAAGTCCACCAACCCACATTAGGCCAGCGTGGTGGACTAAGGCCTACATCCCTTTCGTTGTGAGAGGAGACCCGAACCTGTCATTAATGTGTTACTGACACACATTAACAACTAACAACATACTGAGTCCCGTGAACTATTTCTAACGATCCTTACATACTCGTAGGTATAGGGTATATATGTACTCGTATTAGTTGTCCCCTAAACAAACTAACCTATATTTTGAGTACATAAATCTAACTAATTCAATTTCGTTGGAAGTTCATATTAGGCTAAACTGACCAATGGTTTGTAGGCAATAAGCTCACCAGTGTATCTCAAATGGTAAATGACACGAGACGCGGGCCACGAAAATTGAATAATGGTTCAACAATAATATAAATAATTATCAAAAAAAATTAAACCAGAGCAACGAATTACCATTAGGTATGCATGTATGATATATTAATAAATAACATTGGTATTTTCTCCTTAATCTTTACTCCATAAAATTTTGGACTTTAGTCCATAAACTTTTTTTTTGATCAGATAGGTAAATGTAAGCATATTTTGTTGGTTGTTTAAGATTGACCTGCAACGATCCACCTCAGTCATTATTATGATCGCATATTTCCTAGAACTATACTATTCCTGTAAGTATATGGTTTTTTTAAAAAGTTCTCTTTCTTAGATTGCATTGCCCCTACTTTTCTATTGTTGCACGTGACATCAGACGATAGTAGATAGATAGTTAGATATATAGATAGATAGACACGTGTAATAGTGATATTACATCTGACTCTTTATTTAGTTACGAAAAGACGGAAAAACACGAAAATTGGTTCGGTTAATCAGCGCGTTTGGGAACCACTGGTCCAAACCATTAGTATATCGTTAGACGAGCCTACGGGCAGTGAAAAAATCCACATACAGTAATCCATCAAAGGACCGGATGGGTGGATGAAGGGATCCTTTGATCACTCAGCTGATTGGCTACGACGGAATAATCCGAATTTGCATTGCATTTGACGCATGACAGACAACGCCGCGTATGTACGGCTGTGCGCGCGGCGACGGGTTATGGGACTAGTGGAGGTATGATTTTGGTAGCCTTAGGTGAGTGATTTTAGCTTTTAATGAGGTTTGATTTAAGTAGCTTTTTTTATTTTGGTAGCCTATGATAAGGATTGTTTAAGTAGCCTTTAATAGCCTTTTCATAATGAGGAATATTGATATTAATAGCTTTTGTATGAGGCACAGGTTAACTATTCTTTAGAAAATTTGAAAATCTAGGGCTAAACTTTTTTAAACAATTGGAACTATGACGTATAGGTTATAAGTGACAATTGGTAGAGGTTAAAGTAACAGGTGATACCTGGTGTACGTTTAGCGATGGAATTACAAGTACTAGTGTCAAACTTACTATCACAATTTAATACATACTTACACATATTATATTTACATCCATATATACATACAGAAGGGCAAAACTTCCGGTCTCTCTCTAAAATGTAGAGACCTAGGGATGTGATTCGAGAAGTCTTACGTACCTGAAAAAACAAAACAAAAGCACGTTAGAATATTTGAAATACTTATTAAAATTGATGGAATCTTAATCGACATTTTTTTTTCATGTTTGCAGATTTCCTGATGTCAAAAATCGAAAATTTTTTACAATATTTTTTATTCTCTTATTTTATTATTTTCAGCTGAATAAACTTATTAACCATTATAACAGCGGTGATAGCTCAGTGGCTTAGAATTCGAACTCGAATCGAGGGGTCCGGGTTCGAATCCCAGTGGCACGCACCAATGACTTTGTAAAAAAGTTATGTGCGTTTTATAAAATTAAATATCACCTGCTGTTACGGTGACGGAAAACATCGTGAGGAAACCTGCATGCCTGAGAGTTCAAAAAAAAATGTTCTCAAAGGCACGTGAAGTCCACCATTAGGCCCGCAGTAGGCCAGAGTGGTGGACTAAGGCCATTAATGGGTTACTGACAAACTTATTAACCGACTTCAGTTAATGAATCTTCTTAGAGTAGGTACACTTTGAAATATGTAATTGTGAATAGTTAAAACATTTCTGTTAAACCGTTTTCTGAAGAAGAGGAAACCGTTGGACTCAGAGAGCCCAGGACCGGGTGGAGTGACGTAGATTAGGGCACGCCCACGTCCAGCAGTGGACTACCAAGAGCTGAAAGGAAGTCCCCTATGCATGTCCCTATTAAAAATAACAATATCTACACCTCCATACAACACCTTAGGTACGTAGGTATATAGGAACAAAATAATTGGCTCAGCGTACGGCTCAAAAAAACCTAATTTGTCGAAAGCACGTCGTTCAGATAGGTATTGTATCGAATACACACGTGTCGGACACGTGCCTGGGTCTCGAGTGAATCAGTGGTAATCAGGTGCTTTGTGTCTCCATATTGAAATGTTGGACACAAAGCGCGATTGGCACTTCGCTGACGTCATTGATAGCCTTCAAAGTTACCCTTTTATGTGCTCTTGAACTCTTTAAAGTATTTATTTTTTGTACAGAAACATTTTTGTACAAAGACTTCTTGCAATTGCAATGACTTTTATATTATTATGACCAGACTGAGCAATATATGTACTAGAGTAAAAAAAGTAAAAGTAGGCTTTACATTTTTAAGGGGAAGAGACCAAAGCTTTTTAGATACCTACAGTCCTACACCAAAGTAAGAAAATTTCTCTAACACTTGGGAAAAATTTGATGTTAAATATGGGTTATGTATTACAAGTGTCATAACATCAGTCTCCGTCAAAATAAAAGCGAACTAAAAATTGAAATTCTCTTATTTAGGTGTCCCATTTTTGATATCGTGACACCCCAATTCACCCCATCTTGACTTAAAAAATCTTTTGTCTAAGTGAGCTAACAAACTCATGTTTGGCACTTTTTGGCACAAACTAGCTTTTGCTTGCAACTTAATCCATGTCAAAATCTGGATCAAAACTATTATATATTATTATTTAAATGGATTTAAACAGTCCTCGAACTATTTTGTCAATATTTGAGCTAAGTAATCGGTGCTAAAATATTTTTTCTTACTTTCAAAACGTATAGCTTGTTATATCAGACAGTTATAACTTAAACAGCAATCTTTTTCAGACACATTTTCATACACACCTACCTATTTCACTCCGCGGGCAGATTAGCTAATAACTAAGTTAGTGTCACAATCATAAAGCGAGTGATAAAATCATAAACCCCGCCTATCTTTTTAATCTTTTATTGGCGCTATTCTGTATAACACTATGTTTTATCTGTGCCACAAAATGCAAATAGCCTTTTATCTGTGACTTGTTATTAGTGGTGGTTTCATCAATGTTAGACCTACATAGTAGGCAAATCATTTTATGTTTTAAAATAAATAAATAAATAACGCTTCACACTCATAAACCCACACCAGGATTCCCTGTAATGTGGGTGCCATGGACACACACAAGACAAGAATACAAATTAAAAATTTAAACTCATCATTCAAATCTCTGCTCCGCTGGGAATCGAACCCGGGACGCTCCACGCAGTGCATTGGCGTCTTTACCAACTGAGCCACTCGGGTCTCCAAGTCGTCGTCGGGTCGTCAAGTGCGAGCGAAACCTCGCCCTGCAACTACTTAGCAAATAGGAAACTAATTTAATACTTCCACGAAATACGTAACTACAAGAAAAGCCTTAGAAAAAGCAACAAAACTAACACTATTAGAGTCTTGTAAAACACCCCTTAAAGGTTTTTTTTTCTTTGGACAATGTTAATAAAAGTGCACTTGGCTTCGTTACTCAAATAGCTCTCACACTTTACAGCTGGAAGTGTCTGGTAAATTGTAAAAAGACCCTTTGATTACAATTACAAAGACAGTTACATCGTTTGAGATCTCTCGGCGTCAAAGAGATTTACAAAGTGACTCCATGATCCAGAAAAGCGTATGTTCTCCAGTGATGCCAATCTACGCCATATGCAGAATCACGCGTTTAATGAAACGCGTGTCTAAAATGATAAGCTATTCACTTTTTTATTAGAATTTGTAATCAAATTAAGATGATTCTTGCCATTTCACAAAAAATATATATCTATAACGGTGATAGCCAAGTGGCTTAGAATTCGACCTCGAATCGAGGGGTCCGGGTTCGAATCCCAGTGGCACGCACCAATGACTTTGTAAAAAAGTTATGTGCGCTTTATAAAATTAAATATCAAAGGTATGTGAAGTCCACCAACTCGCAGTAGGCCAGCATGGTGGACTAAGGCCTACATCCCTGTCATTACGAGAAGGAGACCCGACCCTGTATTGGGTCAATAATGGGTTACTGGCTGGCATATATCTTATGGAATAAAACTGCTAGAGGACACATTGTAGAGGAATCAAAAACAACAATAAGATATTTACGGATTACAATGCACTACGGATGTATCAATTAATGTGTCAGCGACATAAAAAAGGACCTACTTTATTTTTATAGAAGAATAAGACGCGTTAAGATTTCGGTGTCCTCACGTGACGTTGTTTACACGACTACTTTACAAGGCGCATTCAGTAGAGAGGCCTCCGCTACGCATAACGACGCGTGTAAAACACTTGTAGCACAATACAAGTCTCCCTTCAGTCCTCACGGCATTCTCTTTGACACCTCAGCTTACACTTACACGCGATGTAACTTTCTTTGTAATTCTAATCAACTTGGTGGCCATTTGACTCGACTAGTCTTTTATCGTTGTCTGCTATCGCTACTGCTTACGCGAACGATATTTTGTTAGCTCTCGAAGTGATTTTAAATCAGAAAAAATTAGGACAATCTTTAAGTATTTTTGTTTCGCTCTTTTTCTATCATTATTGCTATTTTTGAACGTGAATAAAGATGATAATTATATTTTTAATTATTTTCGACGCGACTTAAGAAAATAAACTCAGAATTGCAAAAAAATTAAAGAGAATGGAGAGAAAAACAAAATAAATGAAGAATAACAATGGAACATAGCACTTCCGTAAACAGTGACACAGATCTTTGTCTATTGCTTTACAAATGTGGAAATTCATCCTCGAAATCACGGAAACGTTTGCCTAAAACCTTGGATTCGTAGAGAATACAAGATTTTCTATGAGATTTTCCTCGACAGCCTTTGTAAAGTTGCCCTATCACAAAGAATAAACTATGAAAATATTTTGGCTTATTCTATACGTTTAAAATTGAACACAATATTCGGATTTTTTTAAAAACTTATTAACCTAAAGTTTTATAAAAAATACCTCAATGGGGACTAAGGATTTAGCACGAATTTTGCGAAATACAACCCCGAAGGAGTAAAATTAGGTCTACCTTTAAATTCTGCTTATTTTTTTGTAATTTTTCAAAGTAGCAGATTAGGATAAAAAATCAGTTTATAAACTGCTGATTTCCCAAAAAAAAAGAACAAAAAATTTCATTAATTTAATTAATGTAGCTATCATATCGCTTGAAGAGGAACGTTTACCTCATTTTCTTATAACGTAGAGTTGGAAAGACTGTTGTCGAGCCAACATTTCAACAGCTGCAAGGATGTCTTGTCTACAATGAGAATCATTAATTCAAATAAACGTGAACAAACTTAGTAATCTTCAAGAGGCTGTGTTATTTTTATCGCCCAGTTTTTGTCCTTTCCATTCAACTGAAAATAATGAATATTAATAGAACTATTGTTAAAGATATCCTAGTTGCGAATTTCATACTCTGGTAAAGAGATATTTTTTTCGTTTCGTGTGTTGGTTTTGGTTGGAATGTTTTTTACCCGGTTAGACGGAAGCATTTGGTAACCTAGTCGCATCGTAATTACCGATGGTCCTTTTTGGGGGTGCATGACTCGTATGATTTGGGCCACTAGACATTAAGGAAGCCTGTAAAGAGCAGGCTTTTCTACTGTTGAATCACAAGACAGGAATTATATTTTTATTTACCTATGCTTTGTGCCTAATTATTGGGGACCAAGAGCTGAAAATTAAATACCTATAGATATTTTGAACTGAAATAGTTGCGCTAAACAAGGGAGTTATTTAGAAGCGTGTTATATTATGAACCTCGGAATAATTCTACCAATCACTTTGATCAATACTTGGAAGAAATTGATAGTGTTATTGTTCCTAGGTATCTAGTTATTGAAATTTCTTTTTAATCCAAAGATAGACTGGCAGAGAATGAAATGTATAATGTCACGTCATTAGTAGTAGTAGTAGTAGTAGGTACTTAGTATGCGTGGCGTGATTTTTGATGTAATGCATATTTTTGTAATGCATTTTATTTAAAAATATTAGGATTCCTGTATTCTTCTCCATATAAACTTTAATTGCGCTAAATTTCAAACTGCTCGGTTTGTGTAGTAAGTTAATTGGCTCGGTTAATTGTACCCAAAACAAATAGTGAGTTAATAGATACCCCATCTTAACAGGTATCTAGCAATGATTCTTGGAATTATTTTATTCAACAGCAATTTAAGTTCTCGTATAAAATTAACCATAAAATTCTCTTAGCTTCATACATAAATGAATTTATTTGCAGGTAAATTAAAGTGCTTCTTCTAACACATAGTATTAGGTAGATATGTAAACCTGTTCTTAGATCTAGGCACTCCGAACGACGAATGATGTTTCCGGTAAATAAATAAAATTAAATTATCTATAGGTTAAGATACAAATATGGCAACACATAACGATAATATTATTATAAACGGTTATGGTAATAAATAATGAAATAATATTTTTTTACACGTTGTGTGCACTATTTGGAAAAAATAAACATGTCTTGCATAAATGCTTTTATTGCATGAATGTGTTTTTAAAATGTGTCCTACAAAGCTTTATTAATGGAAAATAGAAAAGCGTGAGATGTTCATGTGTCAAGCACTACCGTATACCTACTATACAATACGAATAGATAGGTACTTTGATGAAAGTGTTCATGTTAGGTTCAGTTTTAAAGTAGGTAACAATTAGTGAGTACCTAGAGTAAAATTTTGGAAATAAAATTCTCGAATTATTGTCTATGTACCTAAGAAATTTTTCGCAGTACCTAGATAGGTAATAGCATCAATTTACTGTTGTTCCATCTGTCGAATTAAATATTTGTTAATCCAATTTCCACGACAGAGCGAACACTGGTTTGTTTAGAATTCCTTGACACTGTGAACTGAAAATACTTAAGTAATTACCAATGATAGGTTTTTAGAGACATCGAGTAGTATAGTAGGAGTAGATAACTTTTTGGTCAGTGGTTTCACGATGGAAGGCAGCAAACATTAATTGTTTTTAGTAGGTACCTAACGTGAAGGAATAAATTAACAAAAAAACAAAGGTAATTTTTGGACCGTAAGGAAAAAAAATTCAATCCGTCTAACATTTTCTCAGCTCATTTCGCACACATTTTCGCGCGCCATATTTTACGAGTACCTGTGACAGGTCTTTATCGTCCAAAAGTCAACATAGTTATGCAGAAAGTTGATTACGGAGCGTTCGGGCCGCTATCTAACCGTGAAAAAACACCGAGCTACGCCCACCGTACCTCGCTTACGGTATTTCGAACGTGCGAACGGGACAGGTATAGGGCGACGCACGCGTTAGAAAGAACACACGCAGTTTTGTGCGTTCGTCGACAAACGGCCGTTGGCCTAAATGAAGGTTTTATTATATTAATTGCTTGTAACTCGTGATGCCCTGGTATCTGTGAGGGAATTTTTTCTTGTGAATTGTTTTTTTTTGGTATAGATTGATCTAGAAATTTTTTGACCCGCTACCTACATGAATCTTATGGTCACTTACCTACCTACAACCTCACATCAAACTACTTTGCTACTCCTGAGGACTAAGATGGTAACCTTCACAGCCATAAGATACGACATGGCGGATATTGTTTATTATGGGGGTTTAATGGGCGGCAGCCTACACGGACGGCGGTTTACAAGGGCGGCGGTTGGACGCCTTTTGGGCGAGCTACAAAGTCTGTTACCACCTAAAATACTAGTTGGTTAAAACGTTTATCTCAACAAGAAGGATATAGACTGTTTTCCTTTAAAGTTACAGCAGTAATTTTTTTCTATAAAATGCACTTGACTCAAAAGTCAATAAGTAACTAAGCAGTATAAATATTATCAAAAAAAAATTACCTCTCATATCTCATCTCATTGACCATAACAGAAGAAATCCCCAGAGATTTGTTTAAGTCAAAACTTCCGGGAAATATCTGGCTGGAAATAATAAGGCTTCTAGTTGTCTTTGGCTAGACAATGGCGGTATTAGCTGCTTTTATTGTATTGTACCGACTACATTTTATTGTCCTTTATTAAAATATCTTGACTGCAAAAAATAACCACTATATCATATACCTATGAAAATAATGAAAAAAGTTTCAGATTTTTCACTTAAAACCATTTTGATAAAATTTATATAAACGTACTTACATCTGAATGAAATCAAAATAAAGCTACCAAATCTCTCTGAAAATAATTTGACCAACCTATCCTTCCTTCCTTTTAAGCCCTTCGTACTCCACTGCTGGGCATGAGCTTACCATAATCAATGCCACTCCACCAGGTGGGACCATGCCACACTTTGAATTCAAAGGTTTCCCGCTGTGATCTTCAGTCCGCCAGTCCAACTGGTCGGAGGGCGACGTGTACTCCTTTTGCTGAAAAGTGGTCGCCATTCTTTCCCATCCTTTCTTACCCATCGGTTGTCAGAGCTGTGTCGGTCTTCGTTCTACGGATTTCGTCATTGATTTCTTTGTCTAAAGACGTCATCGTTTCAGTTTAAAGAAAATACTTAGATACCTATTTTATTTAAGTACCTAGTTAATTAAGGGAGGTATCTACTGTCACAAGCAACTCTGGTCAAAGATTCGAGACTTTCTCTTAAGTCTCCTCAATATTTGTCATGAAAAACCTTTCAGGAATTCCCTTTCAGTCACGTGACTCGATAATCATTAATTTGTTTTCCCAACAAATTGTCAAAGTCCCCAACGGAAGGTCGTACTACAAGATACGATCTTACACCGACGCTAAATAATAATAAATTAAACGTCGCCATTTCAGCTATCTGCAATGCAACCTTGAATCGCTAAACACGACCAATTAAAGTAATACTCAAGTAAATTGCAAGATAGGTACAAACGGATTAAGATAATAAATTATATCTAGTCGTTTCCAACGCCTTTCGGCATCCATTTTGTTTTCCGTTGACGACTGCTGCGCTGTAAATTTTCCATTACAGTGACGTTCTGAATTTAAAATTATTGCGTTATCTGTGTAGTTACTTACATTCTAAACAGTTTGTAAAATGAACTTTTTCGTTTTATTTTTATGCTAGTTACGAAGGATGAAAGCCATATTATAAAATTTAGTGACCTCTGCATGCTAGTTCTTTTTGTTGTTAGATATTGTTAATAACAGCAATATTTTAATATCTCTTGTTGTATCTAATTGTAATGCTTATTTTTGAAGAAAAGCTATTCTATTCTATACTATTACCTAGTTCTTTTATACGTGAAGAAATGGATACCTACTATGGATACTCTTGTCTTACTTACAGGGGTATCCTTACCTATATCCTATTCACCTATAAATTAATTAATTGTTCCAAAAATTTCAAATTCGCTTTTAAAGGGTTTTGACTTAATGATTCTATCTTAGAGTAAACTAATAGTTTTAAGAAAAAGCTTTCGTGAAATCTCAGACCAGAGACAGATCAGGTTGACTGGTTGAGAATGCCCTTAGCATTAAGTCTACCTTTGTACTCTTCTGGAGCATAAAAAATATATTCTCTGTGACAACTGTACTATAGGTACGTACAGTCTCTACTACAATCAACATTACCTACTACATTAATAACAACTTGGCAGAACATGGTCCTAATTTCCTCCAGTTTTAATAAGTGAAACTAATTGTGGGTAAAAAATGTGAAATTCAGGAGTGAAATAGTCAACAAACGAATCGTAATTCATAACGATTTCAAACTTCAAACTTCATCTTGATTTCGTTACGTTTACCGTTTCATCGGGAATTTTGTTCTCGAACTTTAAATTTAACAAGTTGGTCGCAAACCGAGCCCTCAAAGACAAACTTTTGAAATTCAGTCTTGAAATTTCTAAATTTGTGATTTTGGATTTTTTTAGTCTTTTTATGTGAAAAATCTTTTGTTGTGATAGCCTTGCGGCCTCGTGTAAGGGCGCGTATACATTTCATTACTACTATTTTATCAATAAACCTTATTAGGAAAACATTAATTTTCAAGGTTTATTAATTAAATTTATACATATCTATAGGTACATACATGTCGTAGGCTAGCCAATTTTTATTCAGTGGTTTTGTAGTAAGATGTTTTTTGGATTTTTAAGGCTTTAGATTTAATTTAATTGCGAGTATTAAATTAAATTAAGGTCGTACCTATCTATGCCCAATAAAGGGCAAAATAATTGAGTGAACCAAAACTGTTCACCAAAAATCATTATTCGTAAGCCTTAACTAAATAATGTTCACGATATCGTTATAATTTACCTACAGTTTTCATCGAGAATTTTGTTCGCAAACTTTAAATTTAACAAGTTGGTCGCAACCCCTCACAGCAAAGCCTAGCGAAATTTAGTCTTGAGAACTTACTGGAGCGACAATATTCGGTTTCGTTTCGTAGGTAACCTGTAGAATTCCGCTTATTTTGGAACTAAGATGTTTCGTTTTAATTTAAGTCCACACTAATTACGGATTGACCTGATTTTTTGAGAGGTGTTGTTGAAAGGCAACACACTACTTTTGTTTTCGGATAGTAATTCTATTCTTAACTAGGCTTCGCTTCACGTCCACGTGGAACATTGCCCAAAGGGGGATATAAAGTACCTACCTTTCCTATATGTTATTTTCTAGAATCATCTGATTAGTCGTATGATGAGACCTAAACAGGGCGGGCAGTTTCATAGTCATTGTAAACTGTAGATAATATTAGGTATAGTAATAGCATAAGCATTGCACATTGCATAGCCGATGAGTTCGATTAGGAAAAATATTAAAATAATTAAATAATTGCACTGCTAAAATAATATCATAACTTATTTTAACATACTTATAAAATTAAGTATTAGTTATTTAAGATATAATTATTGTATGCCCGCATAGGGTAGACTGTTCTTAACTTATTATAATTTTTGTAACATCTTTCTCGTGTAACAGTCAACAATAAACGCATTCTTTTCTTTTCTTTAAGTATCGGGGACTAGCAATGGCAAACGTCCTCGACTGTACCGGACCGGACTAGGTCAGTGCCAGTGTGTTAGGCTGTCTGGTGGCGAGGCCTTGACGGTTTGTTATGTCATTCCCACATTAGAATGTTGCAGGATTCAATCGTTAACTCGTATTCAAAAGTTAGGGTCTGTGTGTAACCCATTAATGACCCACTCGGGGCGGGTCTCCTCTCACAATGAGAGGCATTTTTTGGACCTTAGTCTACCACGCTGGCCTAATGCGGGTTGGTGGACTTTACATGCCTTTGAGACCAATTTTTTTATGAACTCTCAAGCATCAGGTTTCCTCACGGTGTTTTCCTTCATCGTAACAGCAGATGATATTTATTTTATAAAGCTCATATAACTCTTTTTTTTACAAGGTGCGCCGCCACTAGCTTTCGAATCCGGGCCCCTCAATTAAGAGGTCGAATTCTAAGCCACTGGGCTGTTACCGCAATTGTTAGGGTACTGTCCAATATTGTCGTAATCTTCCATCTTGAAAGCTTTGAATTACCTTCAACACAAAATCTAAGAATAGTTTAGGCTAGAATGTTACGAGCTAGGTATCAAGGGCAGATTCAGGCTACTAGCACTGACCTACTCAGGACCGGTCGTGAGACTTAGCCCTTACGGTTTTATGTTTGAATTTTAACATTACATAAGACACGTCTTGCTATTTAAAGGCTTATAGGTAAATCCAGGTTGTTTATTAAAGGTAAAACCTAATGTAGACATTAGTAAAAGGACCTAGGGATATTCTATTAAATAAATAAATAATAAATAGCGTTTCTCACTCATAGTCCCACAATAGGATTCCCTGTGTCGTGGGTTCCATGGACACACAAGACAAGAACACACACACCCAGACCAGAAACAGAAATTCAAATTCATCATTCAAATGTCTGCTCTGCTGAGAATCGAACCCAGGACCCTCCGCACAGCGCACCGGTGTCTTGACCACTGCGCCACTAGGGTCGTCGTCATATTGTTAAGTGGTCACTCTATCTAGTCACATTGAATCCCAAAAAAGATTATCATATCAGTATCTGAAATTACTGAGACAATCGCTAGAGCAATAGACCAAATGAGAATGAAAAATTGCGTTTAATTCGCGGTCACCCATCCAGGTACTGACCGCGTTGCGATCTTTTTGATCGCTTGCGATTTACTCAAGCAGTGGAGTTACGCGCTTCATAGCTCCGATATGCTGATATTCAATATTTGAATTAATAAATGGATATTTTGAAATTCGTTTTCACGTATCGCCCTCATGTAGGTAACCGTGTAAGGGCGATCTAAGGCAGGAGCGTAGTGCACGACCGGTCCTACACTAGGTCATTGCTACTACGGCTTTGAAGGCCTCGGCTCTCCCATCAATGGTGTCTAAGTTAGCATCGAAGAAATTAAGTTTATCCTAGTTCGAAGAAATTCAACAAATTTTCATGTAAGCCGAGATATTATTTGACGATCCATTCCTTCACAAATTTTCGCATTTATAACATAATAGTACTTAGTAGAATTTCTAATATCCATTAGCAATGTAGCTTTGACAACACATAATTATGCCGACAACAATTTCAAAAAATACATACCTACCTACATTTTAAACAATACCCAACATTGCAATTTTAAAATGTCTAGCATTATTAACACTGCCTGTCCAATAATAAGACACAGTAGTTAAACAATGGGTATGTATCACATGTGACTCACGGGACCGTTAATTGGTTATAAACACTTTAACTGACTTATTAAAAATTCAAGATTTTTCAAATACTGATAAACCGAATTTTTAAAGTAGGTACATAACAGCATCGTATCGTAACGTAGATCACGATACTTAACGATATTACAAAAACCGTTAACCAGGAAGGTCGTTTAAAATTAAAGATTAATTACTCGAAATTAAAGCCACAAACCTACGAATGTCATGCCAACTATAAAAATCACGGACGAAATTCAAAATAAGAAGTTTCACTTCCGGGAAACTTAAATTTTAAAATTTGGAAAAGGTCACGGTAAAAGGTCTCCTTAAATCCTGCCTCCAAGGTTAGGGTCGGGTCAGACTGGCCATGACATGTCGTTTGAGGTAAAGTCGAAGTAAGGCATGCTTTCACTTGAGCTCGAGTACTCCTTGGTGCATAGATAGCGTAGATATTCGAAAAAAAAAACAAATTTAATTCTTTATTAAGTGAGGTGTCTACGAGGGTTACCTATATCACTTTTCAATGACATTCACTACGTACATATTTTTTTAAATGTAAGGATATTTTTTTTTGTTATTGTGTCCCCTTATTCAGAGTACCTACCCTTACCTAGGTATAGCATTCGTGCTCTAATTTATTTAAAAAAAAATTTTTGAATATTTGGTTGGTAATACATATTCTCTTAAGTATCACTCCATCTGACCATATGAACGGCTTTTCCCTTATATGATACTCTCTATGCTGTTTGTGTTTCGGTTGGGGAGGTGTGGTTGCCGGGGATACTTTATTTGAGATGAACAACTTAGTCCTCATGAGTAGCAAAGCAATTATATCAGATAGATAGGATTGTTTTCTCTATTTGAGGTTGGACGCGACCGTCCATGGGCTACAGCGACCACTTAACATCAAGTAGACCGCATAACCTTTTGCTACTCAATTACTCCAAAAATCCTGTTATGTTACCCGTAAGTATTGGAACAGCATGTTCTGCGACTCTACCTGTTTAAAATAAAACTTATACCCAGCGATTAGTACCAACACAAATAGGTTGCGTACCACACAATATTAGGTGGCACTTAGAAATAAGCCGTCTAATCTAGCATATCAACCACTAATACTGACATAAAGATTAATTGCATAGCACTGACACACGAAAATGGTCACTATTTTACCAAGAACAGAGCTCAAAATCCAACGCATCTGTACAACCTTGCTTCCCCGACCCGTTTATCGTTATCAGAGACGCACTCTGCTATCTTATCAGAGGGTGGCCATTGGGTATGTAATATCGGGACCTATCCTAGTTCGATAAGGTATCTGATTGCGGAACAATGTATTTTGTATCATCTATTAAGTATGTCTGTAAAGACACTAACTGATTCATCAATGTGCGGCCTAAAATCCAGAGAAAAACAAAGCATTTTATATGCAAAAAGGATTTATAGGTTTATAATAGATAAGGGTCATATATTGTATTACATAGGTATAGAAATTATGTACATATATAGGTACTTCGAATAAAAAAGGAGGATAGATGGTGCAAATAATATTCGGTTAATATTGAGCATATTTTTAAAAGATTTATTATATAGATACAACAAATTAAACAAACAACATAATTTACAAATGAAAATAAACTTACTCTAACAAACTATAGAAATATAACTCTATTTTAAAATACACTTATATTTTTTTAACTTTCACTATTTACTTAAATTCGGTCAGATCAGATTTGATCAGATAGTCACCCTACACATCACATTAGTGACACGGATGCAGCAACTGCAGTTCGGTTGATGCAAGTTGCAGTTGCTCTTGACTCGTTATCAGCTGTTACGCACAGACGACATCATGCTGTTAGTAATGTTATATTTAGTTTGTTAGTACTCGTACAATTTATCGCTATGAAGAGTGAACAATGTCATGTAGGTACATATTTCTACATCATCATATCCAATCGTTGCAAAATAGAGACTCATACTAATAATGTTTGATAAGTTACATTTTATATACTTATTTGAATGTGAATTAGTTATTAGCTGCGACAAACTGCTCGGAGTTTCTCGGAGGGTCCTGGGTTCGACTCCCATTCGAGTAGCGGTTGATGGTTCGATAATCAATTGTCAATTTTGAGTTCCATTGATCACAAAACAACAGCATTAAAATATGCAAATAGAAAATGGTTTAAATAGTGGCACTAGATTTTACAGTTAAACTAGACATTTCTTCTTCTATAACTGTAAAATCTTCTTCTTCTTGTAATAAAATCTAATATTGGTTTTCAAACAGCATTTTAATTTTACGAGTATAACCCTCGCAAATTGATAACGCGACTGGCCACCCGTTTCTGACAGCAAATTTTATACACCCTACCGATAATATCACTGAATTTGTATATTAACGAAAAGAAATATTTTGTTGCCAGTCCTTTTTTTGTTTCTGATCCCATCATAATGACGTCAATGCGACAAGGTTCCAGCCTATTAGCAAATGGCGGGATATAAGTAGCTCTCCACAAAGGGACCAAAACAGATACCAATAACCCAGCATCATTTCATCTCGTTGACAAAACGAGGAGTGGACGCAGACAAAAAACGAGCAAGATCCGACCAATACATACGAAATGGGAATAAAATCCATTGAGGAACCCAGACTGTTCAGTGTACAGAGGTGTAATGAGGTGTATATGAATAAAATATTCGTTTTAGTATCAATATGTGTGTGTTTGATAAGAAGGAACAAGTTTATTACGTTACTATTAGCTTATGCCCGCGACGTCGTCTGCGTGGGCTTTAGAAATTGCTCGCGAGGACAATAAAGCGCATCCCATTCCAATCCCTCGATGAGTTTCAATAAAATTTGAAACACGTCTTCCAACCATTTTATTACAGAATGTTTATGCAAAATTTGAAGTAGATTGGACCAAGGAACCGCGTTGTCCCATACAAAATTTGCCCCCGTTTTCACCCATTTAGTAACTATAAATAATTTATTAACGCAAATTTTAAACTTTTTTCAATAAAAAGTAGTGCCAAGATTGTTTGCCAAATAGGACAAGAGAATAAAACCGGACTCTAGGTACTCCCTGCGAAATGAAAGCTTCAGTGCCTCGTTTTCATACAATGTAGGTATGTCGTGTCTTCTCTGATGTTATACAGACTTTGATCGTTCGTAATAAGCATTGTATGGGAGTGGGTTACTGAGTAACTGGGCCACTTGTAATGGCGACCACGGAACATCGGTCGGTGCGTTTAAACGATTCACAAAATTCAATAAATGCGTAATTTTTATAGCCATATCAATTTTTTTGTCAAATATCTTGTAGGAGTATTTGAAACTTGGCACCATTAAAGCGAATTCTAATATTTTTTTAAGTCATCAAAAAACAAGCCACGCACACTACAATACAATAAGTTTGAGTACGCGCACACATAGATAAACATGTAGGTAGGTACCTACCGTTGTGTGTCAAATTCAAATTTCAATAAAGTTTTCACTTCACGCATTAATTTTTCTCTTATATATAAAATTCTCATGTCACAGTTGTTACCATGCTCCTCCAAAACGGCTTGATCGAAATTTTTATGAAATTTAAATGCATATTCAGTAGGTCTGAGAATCGGCTACTGTCTATTTTTCATGCCCCTAAGTGATAAGTGGTTAAGTGGTTGTCCACACATAACATTTTTATTTTATTTTTTTGGACAAATTTTATTTTTTTATTTTTTAATAATGTGGCATTAAAAATACATACGACCCTAAATTTGCACCTTCTATCACCAACCCCTATTTTATAATAGTCGATTTTTAACGCTCGATAACTCAATGGAAAAACAACGTTTGCGGGCTCAGCTAGTACTTATAACATTGTTATTACCTATAAAACAAGTCCTAAAATAACAGCGACCAATCCCTAATACTTATGTCAAAAGTAGGTCAGTGAACAATTTGGCAACAATTGACCCAATCCTTTGACCGGTGACTGCGCCGATGACTCAGTGCGGTTGACACAATAAATTACATAATTATGTAGCACAGTGGAGGTTACGTTTTATTATAGGTTCGCACTTGACTTAACATTCAATCGCTGTAATTTATCGATCGCAAAACTTTAACAGCTGTTAATTTTGTCACTTTGTGGTTTTTGAGTGTGAGTTTTAAGTGGTTTAAGAACAATTTTTGAACAAAATGTTTATTGCTTATGTGGCTTCCTTCCTTCCTTTCAGCCCTTGGTAGTCCACTGCTGGACATGGGCCTCCCCTAATCGACGGCATCCCACCTGGTCCTGGGCCCTCTGAATCCAACGGTTTCCCGCTGCCTTCTTCAGATCATCAGTCCACCTGGTAGGAGGGCGGCCTGTGCTCCTTTTGCCTAAACGTGGTCGCCATTCGAGGACCTTCCTTCCCCATCGGTTGTCAGTCCTGCGAACGATGTGACCCATTGCCACTTTAATTTGCAAACTTTAAGAGCTATGTCAAAGTTTATGTGGCTAATGTTGATTAATGTTTCAAGGTACAAACATAAAAAAATGTACAATAATAAAACATTGAAACTTTAGATTTCGAGTACCTAGGTAGGTATTAATTAACACGTTACCTATAAATTAGTAGTTCATAATAAGGTATTTTTTGTGGTTATTCACATATCTGTATAAAAAGTAAATACTTTCTAAATAAAACAAGAATTAAGAATAAGTTTTCCCTTTTTTCTGAAATCTCCGCCGCCGGATACCAGTGGCGTCCTAAAGCGCGCTATCGAAATTTTATAATCATTTAAAGCGGTATTTAAACTTATAATGGTATCACTTAAACGTAAATATTTTAAGGAGAAATGATGGTAAATTATAGAAAGAGAAGCAATTATGGATGTTATTATTAACAATTTAAATTTTAATAACTTCTGATTCACTGCAGAATCGCGTCCACTATTAGATACAATGAGAAGAATGCAGACCTTAGTCCACCACGCTGACCCTACCTCCTATAGGCGGGTTGGTGGACTTCACATGCCTTTTAGAACTTTATGAAGAACTCTTAGCCATGCAGGTTTCCTCACCGTTACAGCAAGTGACACATAAAAGGGACACTGTGCTAATACCGCTTCCATAAAACTTAACATAAATGATTCACCACTATTTTTGTTTTAAATATAAACTTAGAAATATCCCAGGGTAGGTTTAAAACCAGTTGGGTTTAAAAAATGTGCGTGAGTTGAATCATTACTTTTTAACCAGTAAATTAATGCAATAAGTAATTTCAAGTCAAAAAGTAATCGGGTAGTCTGAAGAAAGTTAATTTGGTACAAGATCAGACTTCCGGTCTCGTCCGAACCCGTAATGGCGCGAACTTCCTTGTTTAAGCCAATTCCGTATCCGACCAAGATTTTGTGGTCAAACTTGCTCAGTCCTATTACAAAGTCCTATACTTATAAGTAGAATGTAGAGACGGATGACTCTACTTTCACATTTTTTTCTTATTATTAGATGCGGATTTATTGGGATGACTGACCTTACCTAATCAAGAAGTCGGTATAAAAAGCGTATTAAAAAGGCTACCACTTCACTGTCTCGTGAGTCACATACGACTCATACTTACCCATTGTTTAACTATTGTGTTTTCTGACCTTAAGGAATCTTGTCTATATCAAATTTTTTTTTGAAACCAAACCCAAAAAAAACGAAAAAGAATCCTTTTAAATTATTCTTAATCTGAAATTTGTCGCAACTAAATAAAAAATTCTTAATAACATCTGTTGTGTCGTAACTTAGGGCATCTATAACCTACACACACAATACTTACATGCAAATATTTTTTTACGTTTTCAGTATATGCATGTTTATCCCTGTGTCGAATCCTAGGTTGTCTAAACTACACGGAGTATGGACACCCTAACCCACACAGCTGTTCTAGACTTCTAGTTCTAGATTAGATAGCCGGCACATGTCTGCGGACGAAATGAACTTTCTTAAAAACTAAAGTCGGACCTACGAAATTACTTCCCACCGAGATATAAAACCCTTTGGCGAGCTGTACGGTCGTAGCGACAGCGGAGAAAAAGTTCATAATTTTTTCGGTACTTTTTTGCTAACTTCATTAAAATGAAATTTTCAAAATCACACTTTTGGTTATCGTGGATCTAATAATATATAATATATAATAATATATAATCTATAATATTTTTAAGGTTATTTTTATTGTTTAAATTATCGCGCTTTCTCTAAGTAACTGATTTTTATTCAGTTACTTAGTCTTATCTTATTCAGTTTTATTTAGTCAATACAATGAAATATACACGTATAAGGGAAGCGTATAAATAGAATGGATCTTGAAGCTGATTAAAAAGTTTATCAGCTAACTTAAAAATATACACATCCAGCGCTCATGACAACTGAAATATAGTATCTCTCTATGACGCCTTTCAAAAAACATATTACTTTACGGCGGGTTAGGAAGGTGACGGTAGACACTTCTCTTCTCTTCTACTGTGGCTCTACCACCTATAAATTGAAAGAATAACTAATCTTAAAGAGATTATCTTGCAAAAAGTAAACATATTTGCCCAAATTACGCATGATAAAAAGCCACTTGCATACATAAAAACCTGCAGCGTGGGATCTGGTCATCTTGTAATATGCAGATTTTTATTGCATCTTTGTTGAAGCTCAAATGCGTTGCATATATTATGTGGTTTATGTATAGTAATATCGCTAATTACATTTAAATAAGTTGTTAATTAGCTAAAATAGGTGTCTGACTTAGTAATTAAGGTTTAGTTTGTTTATAGTCAAGTTTTAAATGATCCGTAATGAAAAAGGAGTTTATGGTCGCCAGTTGAACTGTTACTATATATTGTTACGATAAATATAAAAAATAAACCTCAAAAATATAGCCAATTTAAATATTGGCTGAATTAGAATTTGGCTTAGCGTTAGTATTTTTGTACCTGTATTTAAATCCCATAGGGTTTATATAACATGACAGAGTTTGTAACACACCTTGGATTTGAGAGGGATTTTAGTGGAAAATCAAATACAATCTATCGTAATAACGTATCCAATGAAAAGCAATACATTAAACACAGACACACTTTATCAAGTTATACTTCGTTAACATTTAAAGGATACCTACCTCTCGTTATTTTGCTTTGAGCGAGCATTGTAATTAAAATGGTACCTACTGATATATTAAATTATTATAATTTAATATAATACACAGAATAATCACGACACGCACGTGCTAGTTCAAGGTTATGATCATGATATAGTAAACTCAAACGTTGAAAAGGTAGCAGAACGATTATCTACATATACACTAATATTATAAAGAGGAAAAATGTGTATTTGTATGTGTGTGTATGTATGTATGTATGCTTGTAATGAATAAATTCAAAAACTACTGTGCCGATTTCAAAAATTGTTTCACCATTGGAAATTTCTATTCAGTCTGATATAGGCTATATTTATTGCTAGAAAGGATTAGGGATCCTTACTAAAACTTAAGTAACGTAACCCAAGGTGTAAAAAATTCCCTAAAACGTCTTTCGTCGCATGCGCTGCGGAAGCTATTGATGATAGAACAAAAGTATGTTCTACAACATGTCAATATCTACAAAAAAACTCGATAACTTATAGTTATGGTAAACAACGTTTGCGGGGTCTGCTAGTATTTGATATAGTAACTAACTTAACTCGATGACATGTGCGGGGCAGTGGTTAAGACGACTGTTCTATGTTCAATTCCAAACAGAAATTTGAATTATGAGTGGCATCACATGGTACCCAGGGTCTACAGAGCTTTGAGTGTCAAGCTTTAAAAGTTAGAAAAGGTGCTGCTCCACCCATTTGCACTGCAGCAGCGTGGCATAGTATGCCCCAAGCCCCTCCTTTGTGTGGGAACATCCATATTCAATAATGGAATATAGAGCTGCACAGCTGCAGCCAATATTGTGAGTGTGACTGGTTAAGGATCCGTAATTAAAAGGTGAACAAAGGTTGTCTGCATACATTTACCAATATTGTAGTTTTAGTTCAGTCCTTCAATTAAGACCGCAACTCAAAAATAAAATAATAATAACGCTTCACAATCACAGCCCCACACTAGGATTCCCTGTGTCGTGGGTGCCATGGACACACACAAGACAAGAACACAGCACACTCAAACCAGAAACAGAAATTCAAATTCATCAATCAAATCTCTGCTCTGCTGGGAATCGAACCCAGGACCTTTCGTGCAGCGCACCGGTATCTTATCCACTGCGCCACTTGGGTCGTCAAAAAATAACAAAGACAAAAACAAAGGACATAGTTAGGTATTCTAAATTCAAGTGGTCTTCGCATTTTCCCATCAAATTAACTCAAATTTTTAGAAAAACATAAGAAGTCACGATTATCTCGTGTTATTACCAAGTAATGTAGGTATAACAGGTACATATAATTATGTGACAATTCAATTATCCTATACAGCATTAATTTATGGCGCTGCATTCCATAACGCGATCCCTGCCTTAAGTCCTAAAACTGATTCAGTATTCAATTGGTTAAGACTAATTTGTATGTTTGAACGGACTCGATTACGTGAATTGATTAACATTTGAAATCGATTATTATATTTCATACGATACCTTGATAGATTTTAAGCTACAAATATTTAAATCAAAAAATGATGTTTATGTTCCAATAAGTAAATTAATGTTAAAGTATACAAAAAAAACTTTAAATACATACCTATCATTACAATATTTTTTAAAAATTCACTAGCCTACATAATATACGATAAGTTTTATCTTTTTTCATAAAGTTTTACCTTTTAAAATAACGTGTAAAATAAATATTTGTCAACCGCTCCCGCTACAAACGCGACCACACCCCGCCCGCCCGACCCCTCCGAAACGTAATTGGGACTTTTTCCTCGGACTTTTTGTTTCGCAAAGTGACTTCTTTCTTGTCTCGGCGCAATCGATTGAGCTCTGGGCCAGTATTTAGTATGAGAGTACAATCTTCTGTTATAATAACGAGAAATTCGATCTCAATTATTAAGTGCTGGAGAATTTTGCGCGGAACTTTAGAATTTTGTTCGGAGAGTAATTAAACGTATCCTAGATGTTAATCCAGGTTCTAGACTACCTTTATACTGAATTGCATCCAAATCCATACAGCAATTATAACGTGAAATAGCAATTATTGTATTTTGTACTATTATTACTATTTCCTACTTAGATTTAACGGGTCACTAATGGGTTACAGTCGTCTACAACACATTATTGACACATTGTATCGTCAGGTTTTTTCACAGAATACCTTAGTCCACCAGGCTGGCCTAATCCAGATTGGTGGTCTTCACATTCCTTTAAGAACATCATGGAGATGTTCCTGCTGCATGGCATGCTGGTTTCCTAACGATGTTTCCCTTCACCATTACAGCAGATGAATTTAAACTTTGTAAAGCGCTCATAACTTAGAGGAAACTGGCCTCTTGAAGAATTCTTAGCCACTGGGCTATCAACGCTTCTGCCACTTATTTGTTCGATCGAACCTGGGCGCCTATAGTAAGAGGTTCAATTCTTAGCCACTTGACTATCACCACTCCTCGATATGTTAAAACTTAATAAAATTCTGATAATTTTTTGGAGTTAATTTCTCTTACAATAAGTTTATAGGTAGATATTGTATTGTTTCAGTATACATTCGATGAATCGCAACGAAGACTACTCTTTGAGTTCAGAGAACGTAGTCTTCATTGCGAGGACCTCTGATATCTGCCTTGTTTGAAGTTGAAGGTCATTATTTAGACTTGTTGTTATATTTAATCGCTTGAATGGACAGTTAAAGGTATGTCTGTTCTGAATTGGATTCTTTGTAAAGGAAATCGCGTGTGCCGTTCGACTATTGCGTAAAGTTTATTGGAACAGGTTGTTTAAAATAGGATCTCTTTTGCATTTTTATACCTAATATAATTTAATAAAATAATGCTTTTTCTTGATTTTCTATTAAAGAAAACGCAAAACTCTTTAGAATTTAGTCCAGACATAGATAGAAACTATACGAGTATGTCAATACACACTATATCTAAACTATGCTTCAATGGGTTAATTACCGAGTAGTAGTTAAGTACATGTTCTAGTAAAATTAAGCGAATGCTATTTATAAATATATTATATTAATAGAACTATGTTAGGTACTGCTTACTAGACATTATATTAGCTTAATGATACACGCATAGGTAACACTTCCAGATGACAACACTTTGTTGTTTAATGGTTTTTAGATTGTAATTTTACGTGGCGGTAAGGTACAAGGGGTGATAGCCCTGTGGCTTAGAATTCGACCTCGAATCGAGGCGTCCGGGTTCGAACGCCAGCGTGGTGGACGGTGGCCTACATCCCTCTCATTGTGAAAAGTAAGTACAAGAAACTTGAACTCTCCAGAGGTAGAGTTCCACGTCGCTACCTGTACTTATATTACTACTATACTACATTACGTTACGTTACGCAAATAACTCAGCAATAATAATTCAATGGTATCGATTACAGACAGCCGGCGGCGCCAGGCTGCTCGACTGTGTCAGGAGCAAGGCTTCCCGCTAATCCGTAACCATAGTTCCACTGAAGAATAAAGGATGCCGCGGTATTTATTTATGAAGCTTCCGGGTTGGTTCTAAGAAGAGCTGATGTTTACCTCTCAGGCAATGAGTTGAATTACGTTTAATTCATATCACGATTTTTCAGTCTTTTAAAATTGTTAGGTGGTCTTGTCATTGAATCTTTTCATAGTTGAAAAACGGACCGTAAGATTTGAGTTTGTTGGTTATATTTTTGTTATTAATTGATTAATCAATTAAGTGACTAAAATAGAGTAAAAACCCAATTACCAACCAATTAAGAACTTGGGTTTATACTCAAAGGATGCTAAGATGCAGAAAGAATGATGAGGATGTATATACCTGGTTCAGCCTACCTTCGAATTCTAGCGGCATATACTTGGTTTTTGATGGTTTTTGATAGCAAAGTTACGTCCGCTTTATTTAATTTCACCAGCTGTAAAGGAAAGCAAACATGAGGAAACATGCATGCCTGAGAGTAATAATAATAAATAAATAACTATTCGCACTCATAGCCCCACACTAGGATTCCCTGTGTCGTGGGCGCCATGGACACACACAAGACAAGAACACAACTCACCCAGACCAGAAATAGAAATTCAAATTCATCATTCAAATCTGCTCTGCTGGGAATCGAACCCAGGACCCTCCGCGCAGCGCACCGGTGTCTTAACCATTGCGCCACTCAGGTCATCATCCATAATCTCAAAGGCTGCGAAGTCTACCAATACACATTAGGCCAGCGTGGTGGACTAAGGCCTACATCCTTCTCATTGTGAGAGGAGTCTCGAACCTGCACTATTAGCTGCAGAGTAAGTTTTCGAGGAAGAATGGACGTTTGTTACTGTTTCACGCAAATAATCCACAATTTACCGCGACTAGCACACCTGCCGCGAAACCGCGAAGTAGCGAAACCGCTGAAGTTTTGCCACCGTTTGTCCGTTGTAATACGGGCGAAACATTCAAGCATTTCGCGATTTTGTGCGCATTTCGCGATTTCGCGGCGGAGATGTGCTAGAAGCGAAGTACCCATTACCCATTAATGACCTACTACAGGGTCGGGTCTCCTTCTCGTAATGAGAGGGATGTAGGCCTTAGTCCACCACGCTGGCCTATTGCGGGTTGGTGGACTTCACATACCTTTTGAGAACATTTTTTTTGTGAACTCTCAGGCATGCAGGTTTCCTCACGATGTTTTCCTTCACCGTAACAGCAGGTGATATTTAATTTTATAAAGCGCACATTACTTTTTTTTTGCAAAGTCATTGGTGCGTGCCACTGGGATTCGAACCCGGACCACTCGATTCGAGGTCGAATTCTGAGCCACTGGGCTATCACTATAGAAGCGAAGTATAAAACATAATTATGTAGATTAAAGTTTATTTTTGAAACCAACGTATTCAACGTAAGTGAATGAAAATATTTGTCAGGACCTAATCTAAGGCGAATACTTAATTAACTTTACCTCCTCAAAGAAGCGAATTAGTTTATTTAAGACAAACGTCTTCTAAGAGTCTGTTAATTTACTCTAAGAGTAAGAGAGTAGATCCCCTTAGGGAACACCTGGATGTAATTTAGGTTAGTATTATAAATTAATTAATTTAAGAGGTTTTAGATTTTGTCTTAGTGTGTCTTTGTACCTAATAATGTCTGTAACAAACATAAATAAAAAAATAAATGAATCCCCATACCTACAATTATCATGATGTTATCTCTTTATCTTGTTTGTATCCATGTAGTAGGGAATTTATATATTTATTTATGTTTGTTAGACTTTATTGGACACAAAGACACACAAAGACAAAGACCTAAATGTACACACATCACAACAACATAACATACACCATATGAGGTTGTCTTACGAAAGTGTGTTCCTAAACAGACCAGAAACAGAAACTTATCTTTAAAATGTCTGAGGTCTGAGGTTGTTAGTGAAAAGAAATCTAAAAAAAATCGTATTTTACAACACAACAAAAATCCAAATTCGCTTATTGAAAACACATCTATTGTTTACTAGCTGACTCGGCAGGCTTCGCTCTGCCAATTAATGTGACTAAATCTAGCAATAAATATAGCCTATGTCACTCAGGGTGAACGTAGCTTTCCAATGGTGAAAGAATTTTTGAAATCGGCACAGTAGTTTTTGCGTTTACTCATTACAAACAAACACACACACAAAAATAGAAATTTTCCTAAATATATTGTATTAGTGTAGACCACGTTAAGTACCGTCTGAATGACATGAACTCACTGGCGACTCCTCTGGAGTTGCACGTGTCAGTAGGCGACGGTGACCACTACCACTAGCATACTACTACTAACACACGAAGCTAATAAAAGCTATATACATAATAAAAAACAATCCAATCCTGCGCAAAGTGGCACATTTTCCCGCCATTCCTAATCGTTGCGCATTTCCACAGATAATAATCAAACAATTTAAATGCAAGTTCTGTCGCGTTCGACGGTTTTGTCTATGGCAAGCTCAACCGACCCGTGCCGCCATTGAATAGCTTTAAAAGAATATTCATTTTATCCCATTACTTTAAAGGGGTTTCTGAATAACTTAAATAACAATATAGACTAGTGACGATAATTTTTAAAGTAAAAAAAATAATAAAAGGATGCATTATAGTAGGATGCTAATGAAGAATGGATATCCAAGCAGACGAAGCCGCAGGCTGTCTAGAAGTCTAATAGTCTTTGCCCCTTTAAATAGGTTATTTCAGCATCTCAATTCAAAATTACATTTCGAATTTTTCATTCCGCCATTCATACTTTGCAACTTTGAAAGTTTTAATTGCAAGAAACCCCGAAAGCGCTATAGAAATCATAAAATACACTTGCATTAAAAAAATCTTGTATCAGAAACGAATTTCAACTATCAAGAAATATTTTCCGAGCTAGTCAGCTGTTCTTTGAAATGTCGGCGTCCCGTTTCGACGTATAGCTTCGTCCCTTTCTAATGAAGGTCCCAACAAAATCGTTATAAATTTCAATAGTAGACTTTTAGGTCAATAGACTTATCGTAGCTCACATGCGGAGGTACCTTACCGTCACCCTTTTAACCCGCTGTAAAGCAGAATGGTCATCATATCTTGTGTTTGGGTTGGGAAGATGTGGTTGCCAGAGATACATTATTTGAGACGAAAATCTTAGTCCTCATGAGTCAGTAACCCATTAATGACCCACTACAGGTTCGGTCTCGTCTCCCAATCACACACTCATGAGAGGACTTCTGTCCTATTCGAGATCGGCCGTGTTCATGGGTTAAAGGTTCTTACTTACTACCAGGTTACTTGCGTACACAATCCGTAATGATGAAATGCGTAGACGAACAGGACTAACCGACATAGCTCTCAAAGCTAACAAACTAAAGGCTATGGGCTGACCACATCGTACGAAGGACCTACCAGTTGGGTAGAAAGGGAGTCAAAGAGCGAGCACGTCTTGGCAAAAGGAGTAAAAACCACCCTCAGACTAGGTGGACTGATGATTGTAGCAAGATAGCAGAAAATAGTTGGATTCAAAGGGCCCGAAACCGGGCGGAGGGGTATCGATTAGGGAAGGTCCATGTCCAGCTGTGGACTACCAAGGGCTGAAAGGAAGAAGACCTTCACACCCGACAAAATTTATTAAAAAAAACTATCGCCATTCCGTTTTAACGTATAGCTTTGTCCCGTTCTGACTAAGGCCCTATTACAAAATCGTTCTAGTCTAATTAACAAATGCCAATTTAGGATCGGAACAGCGAAATGCTGGGAGCGGTCGTTTTATTGTAATTTTAATACAAAAGCTTTGATTGTGAAATGTTCGCTGCATTTTTAAATAAAACTAAAAGAGTCTCTCAATTAGGGCATCTTGTTTGTTTTCGGATTGAGAAGGTTTTATTTCAGGTAATGTTTTATGGAATAACATATCGTTAATAATTGGAATAACAGAGTCTCAAAAGAGTAGAGTCTCAAAAATGTCACATGGACATAAGCACTATTATCTATAGTAACAGTTTTAATTTGTTAGGGCAAATATATTAACATAGAAATTATGTCCCACTGCCTTTAACGTATCTAAAATTTATATAATATTTTATCTAAATATCGTATCCAATATTTTGTATTGTCTAGAAATTAAAAAAAATTGTTATGATAGTATTTAAAATTACATTTCGTCATAGGAAGAAGGATTTGAATCTGAGTAAAAATCCCACAATTCAGTAAACTATAAACTTTTACTTACGCAATTTATTAACATAGGCAATTCAAAAACCCAAGGAAAAATATACACGTTTGACGGATTTCCCTACAATTTTCCCATTATTTCGATCTAACGATTTTATTGTGTTTGAGAAAACAATTAATCATTTTCGTTGCCTCACAAACATACTAAGTGTCATGAGGAAATCATGGATTCTATTATGATTGATAGTTGAGTCAATGTTACTGCGTGCTAAGTTCCACGGTTCCACGAAACGGGCAAAGGTTTATTGTTGAATTTTACTTGCTTCATTAGGGTTCCTTTCGAAGCGCGCATAGCCTCGCTGCTTGAGTAGATCGCAAGCGATCAAAAGCAGTTAAGCAACGTCAGGCGCGGTCACTACCTGCATGGGAGGCTAGTGACGAATTAAATGCGCAACCGTGCTTCGGAGGGCACGTTAACCCGTCGGTCCCCAGTCGTTAAACGTTTTTCAACCTATGGGCGGTTTGAAAACATCCGAAACGGGTTGGTCTCTAGCTCGATTCTCCACTAACCCTCACTGGAGCAGCGTGGTGGAGTATGCTCCAGGCCTCCCCCTGTTGTAATACGTGCCCAACAGTGGGCCATAATAGAGTTGCAGCCAGGGTTTCTTTTCTATAGGGTACTTATTTAACTTCACAAAGGTATGTAGGTATGGCATTTTTCACAACAACAACCCGCAAAAGGCCCGTGGCCTACACCCGTCTCATTGTGAGAGGAGACCCGGCGCAGACGAATCCGCAGGCAGAGGTAGTGCATTCCGTATTTGCTTATCGTATCTGTGCCGTTTACAGTGTCGAATACGTGTCATGCCGTCTTGTGGATGGATTTATCTACAGTTTTTCAGCGGATCATGTTGTGTATCGAGGATTATCGCGTTTGTAAACGTTTTTCGATGGAGCGTCTGTTTTTGAGCTGCTCTGTATCATTTCAATTGGGTTTTTTCATTTGGGTGGTTTGGAGGAAAAGGGGAGATCTCCCACCAGGCAACGTCACTGCCTGGGGACCGCGGTCCGAAAGCCAACTTCGGACCATTTGTATATATTATATATGCACAAATTCTATGGAACTTTGATTTAACAAACATACATAAAACATACTTACATAAATTTTAAACAAACATTTTAAAAGTTTTTGTTTATTTTATGTACCTAAGTATGTTATAAAATAAACAAAAACTTTTTTTACAAATAATCCCAAATTCACTATTCACATTTACCTAAATAAAATTTCCTTATTCACATTTCGCCTCCAAACTCTAATTTAAACCTTTGAAACCAAACCCCTAATTACATATCACACATACGAGTACAACCACCACAGACGAGAGCAAACAAAAAAAAAATCAATCCCAATCCGTCTCCAACGACGTATCGATTCCGGTTCCATTTCATTCGGGACTAACAAAGGCTCCTAAAATTTCAATAAGAGGGCTCAATGCGAACCAAAATTAATAATTGCACCCACACACTCTCGCCCACACATCCACATGACACACACACACTCGCCGGTCGCACACATTGACGTATTGTAATAAAAAAGTTATCTGTGTGATCGTATCCCCTTGCAGTTTTCGCCTAGACACGGGCCTAGGCCCGTAACGAGTCTAGGGTGCCTAGATAAATGTAGGGAGCGCAGAAAAGGCGTGAAGATTTTTTCTTTTTGTTTTTTTTTGTTTGTAAGGTTTTGTTTTGTCGGTTCAATCAAAAAATACCTTAAATATAGCAAATGTAATAGAATCATAGCGGTGATAGCCCGGTGGCTTAGAATTCGACCTCAAACCGAGGAGTCCGGGTTCGAATTTTTGTAAAAAAGTTATGTGCGTTTTTTAAAATTAAATATCACCTGCTGTTATGGTGAAGGAAAACATCGTGAAACCTGCATGCCTGAGAGTTCACAAAAGAAATGTTCTCAAAGGTATGTGAAGTCCGCCAGCGTGGTGGACACCACCTAAGGCCTACGTCCTTCTCATTGCGAGAAGGAGACCCGACCCTGTAGTGGGTCATTAATGGGTTACTGACAATAGAATGGAAGTTTTACTTGTTGAGGTAAAGTGGTCCCGGCACTGTACCGGTCCCGGTAAGAAGGATAACATTGAACTTTGTGGGGTTTTGGCTGGCAGAAGTCCGGAATAACCATCTGTTATGCTTTGGTTGAAGTGTTTTTCCAACATGAATTTCCCCACCTAAAAAAAGTTGATGCGTAATCTTGAGGACTACGAACAATCTTTTAAGAAAGCACCCCAATCGAAATATAAGTTCACTAAAACAACAGGTTGTAAATGAATGCGTTCCACTTTTATAGGGCTAAGACGGATGTATTTGCTATTTTGGGTATGAGATGGTAGCAACTTCGAGGAGCAAAAAATAAAACTACTCATTTTCATATTACAGATATCACCTGATATTTTATTATTAAAAAAATTGAGAACTAAATCGGACCCTGTCATGGTTTTTAATACGAACTTACAAACCGTTTATTCCAAATACATAATGAGTAATTAATTAAAGCAGTATAGTACCTTACAATTAGAAAAATGTTATTTCATTTTATTTACTTTACACATTCGTTCACCCTTAGTGTCAAATAATATACGTTTACTTGATTACAGTATATTAAAACAGTTTTTATTGTTTGTGTAAAAAAAGAGTTTTTTTATAAGATGCAAGCGGCAAGGGACATGTTATGCAATAGTGGCCAGCCCATATCGGATGTTTTTTGAACCGCCCATTAGACCTCTGATCAGGTTTAACAAGTAGGTTGTATGGACAGCAGCATCATTTAAGATTTTCGCTTTTTTCTTATTTCAATTTCCAACTCTACTTTCCAAAGCAATTTTGTTTACAAAATTCTTTATTAAAATTTGTTTAATACCTACCTCCCACCGATAAATAATTACACTTGACATGTAATAAATGCACTTAATAATCAAAGACTTATTCATAATTGTCAGCAGTCAAATTTTTTTCAACCAAAAAAAAAAAACCAAAAAAAAAATTGTAAAAAAAAAATTATCCCCACAATTATAAATCGACTTATTCTGCGGCCAGTACCAAAACCGAACCCTCTCTACCGACGATTTGTTTTAGAGGTCATCGCCCTCTCCCCATCCCCCTCACGCGCGCTACCACGCACATCTCCCCTCTCGTTCCCACACGGATGGGGAAACGCCTACGAAAAAGGAAGGCCTTTGATTTTTTTTCTGAAACAACCGGAAGTTGATTATTCGAAGACATTTTGACTCGATATAATAATTCAGTTTTAATGAAATAACGTCGGCGGGGACGAATGTTTTTAAACGCATTGTTTTCTATCTGGTCCCGAGGGATTTTTAAAAGACATTAATGGTCGTTTTTCAACGTGATAGTGAGTGGAGTGATATCAGAAATTGTTTTTCGCAATCCTACTTCTGGTGTTATGTGAAGGATGCTTCCTGTGAATAAAATCATCTGATTTATAGTTAAAGTGCAGCAAACGAGCATTTAGACCTGCCTCGAGCAGGATAGTAATCGTATCGAGCTGCCATTAGTATGGGAAGATGTCAGACAAACTGACATAATTACCTATATTATGATATACTATTGACATTGGCCGTACGAATTCTTCTAAGTACGATATTGTTCATGCTCACGACACTGATGCGGCAGTGAGGCGACTGCAACACATTGATAAACAGCCTCAAATATAGGACAGAAGTCTTATCAGAGGTCACATGTAAATTCGGCTTCTTACTCTCGATTGTTTCAGGTTCGAATCCCATAAGGACCTTTTAAACGTTATGAAATTAACCAGCTTTATCTAATGGTGAAGAAACACACCAGGGAACCTGCATACGCAAGAGTTCTCCATAATGTTCTCAAAGACGTGGTGGACTAAGGCCTACATCCTTCTCGTTGTGAGAGGGGACTCAACCCCGCAGTGGGTGACTAATTGGTTACAGACACTTTGTCTTGTCCTTATTTCAATAGGCGTTAGAGCCATAGTAGCTCGGCCGGTACCTTGAGGGGAGGCACCTTACCGCCAGCCTCTTTGTCAGTACCCATTAATGACCCACTACAGGGTCGGGTCTCCTCTCACAATGAGAGGGATGTAGGCCGCCGTCCACCACGCACCACTACTGCGGGTTGGTGGACTTCACATGCTTTTGAGAACATTTTTTTTTATGAACTCTCAGGCATGCAGGTTTCCTCACGATGTTTTCCTTCACCGTAACAGCAGGTGATATTCAATTTTAAAAATCGCACATAACTTTTATTACAAAGTCATCGGTGCGTGCCACTGGGATTCGAACTCGGACCCCTCGATTCGAGGTCGAATTCTAAGCCACTGGGCTATCACCGCTATCCCAGCCTCTTAACCCGTCGTAAAGCAGCATGTTCTTCATGTATTGTGTTTCGGCTGGGGAGGTGCGATTGCTGGAGATACTCGTACTTTGTTTGAGGCGAACACCTTAGTCCTCATGAGTAGCAAAACAGCTGCATGCAACCTCAGATAGGATTCATTTTCTCTACTTCAGATTGCGAGCGTCCATGGGCTGCAGTGACCACTTAAGATCAGGCAGACTCCGTGCCCTTTTACTGTTCAATTACTTTAAAAAAACGAAGAAAATCTAGAACTATCTTAGGCGGATTACGCGGACTGCGTAAACAGTCCTGCAATATAAAGCCTCTATTTCAATAAAATAACCTCTTAAAACGTAATCCGTCCAGATTTCCACCCTCCTCTCGCATCGAGGGTTGCATTCAACCCTAATAAGCAAGCAGATACGAGCAGCGAAACGCATGTGTTTATACATATCTTGTTCTATCCTTTCTCCGCGACGGAAGGGTACACACAGCCCACTGTGCACCAGGATGTCATTATGAATTACTACATTTTTTTCAGACAAGCTCGTTTAAATGAAATTCGGAGTTAATTTCTTGCGAGGTTTATACGTCAGGAATTCGCTGGGCTGTTTTCTCGTTTGGGGTGTAATTTGTGTGTTCTTTTCGAGTTGAAGTTGTGTGCTTGAGTTGGAATTGTTAAAATTAAAGTAAAAAAAGAAAGAGAAATACGATAAGAAAAAACAAACAACAGAAAACTTAGGAATTCAAAAGTTGTTAAGAATTTAGCAACTTATTTTTAAGTATACCTATACTTCGCAATGCTATGATGTCTGATGTACGAGTACCAAGGGTAAGTAACAATGGCTCTTCCACTTAAAATAACCCTTTATAGGTAAGTGTGTAAAAATACGCCTAGATACAAAAAGTTTGTTAATTAATAAAACGAACATCAATTATTATTCAAAACCACTGTCAATCCGCGCTTTATACGGTGCTAATGAAAATAATTAAAAGTGTGACGTCACTCGCAAGACTCTTACTGATCCAATTACAATGTAAAATGAACCTTATCACATAGGTTTAGGGTTCAAAATCCCACGTTATGGTTAAAGGGCCACTATTGGGTGATACACTGAAAATTGAGTGATGGATAACTCGATACAATTACTTTAAAAATGCAGAGTAAAGTTTACATCATCAAAGTGTTCGTATGGTTGACGTGTGCCATTAGTATGGGAAGATGTCATACTGACATATGACATACTAATGACTGAAGTTTGCCGTACGAATACTTTGACGATAGTGTCCATGCTGAACTCTACTCACTTTTTTAGTAACTGAGTAACAAACGGGCATGCAGGTGACCTGATGTGAAGTGGTCAGTACAGCCCATGGACACTCGCATCCAACCTCAAATACAGAAGAAATCCTATCAGAGGTCGTATAGAGGTGCTTTGCTACTCAAGAGGACTAACCTCAATAAATAGTAACCCAAAAGGATGTACCAAAATTTAATTTTATACTTTTTTAATGTCATGTTTTTAAATTATTTTTTAACCTCTACCTTTTGTGAGCAATCTTTATAAAACAAGCCATAGAGGACGCACAGCTGCCATTGAGCACTAGGTACAACCTGGCTACTGCTATCAGTCACAGAGACGAAACAGTCATTGCAGAACCTATATGAGAAAAGCAGACAAGTAATGTGATGCAAAAAAGGCATGGACATAGAGTCTGTGGACAGCAATTAAAGACAGAGAGAAAAAACTCTACTTTTTCAATATTTTACCACATTTTGTCTGATACAATATACTTAGTAGGTACGATAGTTACAAAATAGATATGAATACTGCGTATTTAACGATTTTTGTGAAAGGGTTGTGGGATTTGGTATACACGCTTTACGAAAACACTTGAATTAATGGTTGTTTTTTTCGAAATTTCCTTCGTAAACATAAACGCATTTAACTTACTTGGATTATTTTAAACTTATTGTTCAAAACCCATATTGAAACGGTCCTGAGAAAACATGTTTTGTGCGTGTAGGGTTGTCAACATTAATTAATACGTTTTATTTTTTTGCCTGAAAAGTACCTACCTATGTAGGTACTTACTTTTTATTCTCACTAGATATACTTTAGTACTTAGTTTTTTTATTTAATTCGATTACCACCACCTAATGTTTAAACATATGAAGTAGGCACTTAAATTGTTTATCGGTTTTATTTTTTCTTTATTTTTATTTCGATTTTATTTATCCACATTGTTTACAATTATAATATCTTAATCAGAAAAGCGGTGATAGCCCAGTGGCTTAGATTCGACCTCGAATCGAGAGGTCCGGGTTCGAATCCCAGTGGCACGCACCAATGACTTTGTAAAAAAGTTATGTGCGCTTTATAAAATTAAATATCACCCGCTGTTGCGGTGAAGGAAAACATCGTGAGGAAACCTGCATGCCTGAGAGTTCACAAAAAAAATGTTCTCAAAGGTATGTGAAGTCCACCAACCCGCAGTAGGCCAGCGTGGTGGACTAAGGCCTACATCCCTCTCGTTACGAGAAGGAGACCCGACCCTGTAGTGGGTCATTAATGGGTTACTGGCAATCAGAAAAGAAATATTTTTATATATTTATTTATTTATGGCAGCCCTATGTGCGTCGCGACCCATATAACCGACCTATACGTGTGTGCACTGTGCACCACAGATGCATACAATTAACGTGTGCGTGGTGTCGTATGTGCGCGTCACTTCTTCGGATTCCAAGTTTCGAATTGGAATGAATAACGTCGGGTCACTAACCTATGCCAATGCGTTTTACTTTACCCCTCTTTTTATTTTTTCAAAAATTTTAACACGTTTTAAAAGTTAAATACAGTGTACCTTGCCGCCACCCCTTTAATTCTCCGCAAAGCAGTCTGCACGTCCAACCTCAAATAGAGAATAAATTCTATTTGAGGTTTTATGTATTTGCCACATTTGGGCTAGGATTTTTGTCAAGTACTTATCTCAAAAAGGGTTTTTCAGCCGAAATCTGCTAAATGTAAAATTTTGTCGTATTCTGTTTTATCCTTCGGCCGTCGCGTCGGTTTGTAAGGTGCGTGAAACTAAATGGATAAAAAACGCAAAGAGCACTAGAGAAATTTGACGCCAAATTTGAGCGACATTTTTGAATTGCTCCTCAAAAGTTCGTCTGCGTCATTCAGCGGCGGAGCTCTGAAGAGGTAGGTGTCGGTCCTCTCAATATCATCCTCAAGTGGACTCCCCAATGCTTGCTCCTAAATTCTTTTTCTGTGTTTTTCCGTCAGTTATGTAGGTATATTATCACGGCTATTATATTGATGTGAGACTTGACGTTTCATTTTAAGTTGTGTCAACAATGTGAATTGTAATTAAATGTACCTAAGTAGGTATATAATACCCCCATCTCCTATAGATACCTCCTTTTGGGTAGGTACTTCTCATTCCATATTTTCTAGTTCCCTAATTAATGTTTCAGGTAAGAGAAATAACAGTTACCTAATTATTATACTTATACCTTCAAAATTAAATAAAAGCCCACTCTTATCACCCACTACTCTACAATTTCACTTCACAGGATCGGATCTTCCAGCCGAATGAGAAAAACCTACACAAATGATAAAGTAGGTAATTTCTTTAATGGTAGATAGGTAATTACAATTCCTAGTACCTAGTACATGAATAATAGCTGACAATTTTGATAGGTACTTACCTAACTATTTCGATTTAAAATCAAATTTTATAATGAAATTGTATTCATAAAAAGTATAAAAACCAAAACCAAATTAGCGCAAACCTCCCAAGCCAGCGCATTAAATTACTGAAATTATTGACTGACATAAAAAGAAAAAGCAAAACAAAAACCCATTTTCTAAAGCGTTAGTCACATTGCAACAAAATGTTCTAGCTACTTAAGTAGCCTTTTGCACTCTTCAACGGTCGACTTTAATCCTTATCCCGTTGAAATACAGATTATATTCGCGTGTGGACGTTGGACATTATAAATCATGTGGAGGCCATGTTACACCAAACATTCTTATGTTAATCCCGCCCTTTTATCAAATGGCGCCTAAACAATTGAATTTAGAACGCGTTAAAAAAGAAAAAACGGCGGTTATGTAAGGCCAGGTAAGATATTCGAATGTGGAACGTAAAAAAAGAACCGCGCTTTTTTGTATCAGATTTGAATGGATTGGAGTGACTTGTTAAGTTTATTTTGTTTTGTTAATGTTTGAAATGACTTATTATGGTTATGTACATATTATTTAGGTACAAAGATTTATGGTAAGTACTAAAGTAGATATTTCGAGACGTAGGTAGTTATTGGTTCTGTTTAGATTTGATAGAAAGAAGATTATCATTAAAATAATTTCGATGGTTAGGGTAGGTGCACCAAAATATTTTTAGGTATACAAACTAAAACTTATGAGTAGGTACTTGCAGATGTTGAAATCATTGCAGAGAAGTAGTTTTCAACTGCACTGCTACGTACCTGAAACAAAAAAAAACATTGGTATCATGTCAGTATCCCATTAATGACCCACTATATGGCTGGGTCTCCTCTCACATTGAGAGGGATGTAGGCCTTAATCCATCACGCTGGCCTACTGCGGTTTGGTATTTTTTGAACACTCATGCATGCAGGGTTCCCCACTTTGTTTTCCTTCACCGTAACAGGTGATAATAATTTTATTTTATAAAGCGCACATAACTTTTTTTCAAAGTCATTGGTGCGTGCCACTGCGATTCGACCCCGGACCCCTTAATTAAGAGGTCGATTCTTAACCACTGGGCTATCACCGCTGTTATTTAGTATCATAGGTAGGTCGATACTCGATACCTTCAGTCAATTGAGATACTTTTATTGAGCTGTCTGCGAAAACGAAATATGACGTCATAAGACGGGGTCTACATACAAATTCTGTGTTTTGTCTTACAAAGGACCCGACTTACGACGTCATCATCATTCAAGTTAATTGACTTAATTATTATTTTGCATGCATTAAAAATCATTTTCTAAGAATTAGGAAGTTGAACTGAGCCTTCAGACGTTTCGAAAGTGCTCTTTTAAACCCCAATTTTATTTATAATAAGTAAGTATATAGGCAAATCTGCAAATAGGATTAAAAAGGTAGTAGGTATGTTTGTACTCAGCTTGTCACTTTTTTTAATTATAGGAATAAACACATACCGAAACTTGCTCACAAATTCTATAGAATTGTACTACTCATAATCTACGTAGCGTACCTACCTACCCGCGAATTGTAGAGTTTTTTTTATAATTATTTTGAGAGAATTTTATTATTCCATCTACCAACGTTGTTAAGGGCTGAATAGATTCAGATTCCTTTGTCCGAAACCACCAATGTCAATGCCGAATCCTGACCCTACTCAACGTGAACCATAGTGAATTAAAAATAAAAAGAAAATCTTCAAAAATCTGCGTGTAGGTAGAGACAAGAAAGGCGGGATGAATTGAATAAGGCATTGAAATATTTGTACTGTGTAAGACTGTATGTGTGTGTTGTGTGTATATGTGTGTTATGTTCTAATGCTTTATCTACCACTAAAATGTGAGGGGTAGCTAGGGATTATTTTAGGTACCTGCTATAATAGGTAGGGCGTTTGGAATTTCGCAACCATTCCAAAATAGTAGGTATGTTACAAGTAGTTGCCAAATTTTAACCTTGCATACCTAATGATATAAGCTTTCATTGCCTACATAGCTATAAAAAATATGGCTATTAGTTTGGTTTTAAACAAACGAACCTAGAAATTTATAATAGTATTTTAAACCTACAGGACTAGGTAGATTACTTCTTATAAGTTCTAAAGTCAAGTAACACGCAATACACACGTAAAAGAACAAAAACAAACAAAGCCAAATTCACTCAAAAAATATTGTTCACCAACATTTTATTACAAAAGGCTGAATGGTTTCACTTTCCTTTGTTCGAAAGCAAACCAATGTCATTGCCAAATACTGACCCTACCTAACATACCATAAACAATCCGAATAAAAATGAAAAAAAAAAACAAAATTTGGCTTTACAAAAACTATAGAGTGGGGATCGCATCAATTGGAGTAGGTCCTTATAATGTGATTTACACACACACGCTTGACTGAGTGTTTGTGTTATAATGCTTTTTATTTTTTATTGCGACGCGATAAGAATATAAGGGTAAAGGTAAGATACCTTGCACCTAACATAACTTTTCTATAATTATAATTAGCTTTATGCTCTTTTCAATAAAAAAATAGTAGTAGGTAATATCTACCAAACCTTGAGATGACGTAGAACACCTAAAAATTGGACTACATAACTAAATCGCATAGACTCTTTACCTACAAAAGTATATTTAGAATAATAATTTTTTTTAATAAAATATCACATAATGATTGTGATGTTTAGGTAGGTAGGTAGGTACGTGTAGATATTTTATGTCATTAAGAACCTACCTAAGTATGATTTAATGATAACGCTAATGACATTATAATATACTTACCTTGTAGGGGTAGATAATACACAGACATAGAAAGAATAGTCATGTGATATAAATAATACGCACTTTAATCGTTTATTACGTATTTTCATAAAATATTTCATTACAGAAGGCTGAATGGTTTCACTTTCCTTTGTCCGAAAGCGGACCAATGTCATTGCTAAATACTGACCCTACACAACATTAACCATAAACAAACCCAATAAAAAAACAACGCGTCAGAATTCGGCGCGAAATAAGAATGATGGCGGTTCGTAAATCGAACGTCGCGATTCGAAGGTGAGCGCACACATTGACACGCGCAACGCACACGGACGCAGTAGTGCGTGCTTGGGGTAGGTTCAGAATTAGGGTGGCCGCCGAATGTTGGCCTAGGTCTTGGACGGTGTACCGCCGTTGGATATTGGTCGTTGGTTTTTATTGAATTTGGCGAATTAGAATATTCTTTGTATAAAGCTTTTTGTTTTTTAATAGTTATGTACAGACAAAACGCTAAGGAAGCATTATGTAAATGGTAAACTGCCTACTAGGGCAATGCTTATAAATCTGAAGGAATCTATTATAGCGGTATCTTAATAGGAGACTTGAGAGATAGATGCATACTTAATGCACATAATTGAATATTCAGGCGTAATGTTTTATATTGCAATTTTAAATTTGTCGCGTTTATTTTATAGGTTCAGTCATTTTCGATATCAAACTACTTTATTGCCGCATTTATTGCATAATAAAAAAGTTTGTTAACTTTTATGGAATATTAAGTAACACTTAATTGATACATAACAAGTAGGCAATTGTTATACAATGTATCTAACATTCTACTTTAATATAACAACAAATAAAACTAACAGCCTTTATCCATTAAACAATAAACATGGTTAATTTAAACCCATAAAATAGTCTTATTTTCCTTAAGAAATATCTTATCAGCACTGTAAAACAAACCACTGGGATAACAATAAAAAGACCAGCGGACTGTAACTTTCTTTCCACAGACTCAGGTAATAATTAAGCGATTAAAACTTTGAAGAATAAAAACATCGTACTAAAACTAACTCCTTATCGAATCATAAAAAGTCAAACTGGCCGATCGGAGTAACTTCTTTAGAGAACGAAGACGTTATTATCCGATATTAGCTCTCAAAAGTTCACTTACCCTCATATTCCCTTCGTATTCAGATGTAGTTAGTTCGCTTAACATTTATACAAGCTAGCGGTACTGTATAAAAAAGTGGTCGCTATTACCGGTTTTGCTGCGAAACGGAGCAAGGTTGGACCTTAAAGCATTAGTTGGCATTGACAGGAGATTAAGTGCGTTTCAAATCTAAAATGCGCTTGCTTTAAATGGTAATTTATAAACTTCGACCGCTCTACACGGTCAGTTGTCAATGTCTTGACGCAAACGTTGTAAGGTCGTGTACGCTGCAGTAATTATTTAAAATTTAAATTTGAGTTAATGAAATTGAATAAAAAATAAAACTTTTCTATAACGATAATTTAAGTATATGAAAGAATCTTTACAACATACTTATGTTCGCAGAATTAAGTTTGATCACAGATAGTAAAACTAACGACCAAAAACATCGCCCACGGCTATTACCTAAGTATGGAGATTAGCATTAAAGTAACTCAGAGTTAATTAAGCAATGGACATGTGATCATAAGCGATTAAACAGCGATAAGACGTAGACGTGGCGAACTATCTGCAATCGAAATAAACGGGACGCGAACGAGTCGGGCCGGTTACAAAAAAACAACACTGACATCATATCCCTATTCCCACACTGCATACTCGGGTATCAACTGACGCGATCGAGTGAACGATCTTTCGGAGTTCAAAGGAAAAAATAGAAGAAAAATTATAAAATAACCAACGGCCAATGTGTGTCGGGCGCAGTACGCGGTGCGGCTGCGTTCGCTCGCAAAAAACTCGGGGTTAACGACCTCGCCGCGTGTCCTTCGATTTACGCTTATGTGTGTGGTGCGTACGTAGCACACAGAGCCGTTCGTGAAGACTGTGTGTGTACGCGTGTTTTTTATGTGTGAGTAACACGGATGCTTTTGAGTGCGTTAACACGAATCGTGCGCGCAAAAAAGCGTGCGTGCGTGTGTGTGTGTGTGTGTGCGTGCGGTGTGCGTCCGGCCAGTTAAGTTACGCATTTCGCTCTTAATTTTGTCATTACGACGCTACAATGTGGACGAAATTGGCATAGCCTGTGATTGCATGTGCCTCCTTTCTTTTTTCTTCGCGGAATTGCCAACTTCTTGCAGCTGTCACGCTGGCGGTGGCATTGACATTGCGTTCTATTTTTGAACTAGGGAGCGAATTCGGTGCCGGTTCTTCCTTTTTCCAAGTTAGGCACTTACGCCGGAAATTAATAAGGGCCTTTAGATTATGGATAAGATAAATGACATTTGGTCGCAAGGCAACTTTTGTTATTGGCCAACAAATAGTATCAATCTCAATCCATAATCTGAGGATCGGTTATTAATTTCGGGCGTTAATCGTATATTTTTTTGTGATGTGCATGACGAGTGTGAATGACTAACATTTTTGGTTTTACCCGATGGATGAATCGAAAATCAATTTGTAACTACAAAGACAAAGGCAAATTTAAGATTTTTAATTTTAAAATGAGAGTCACTGCTCACCTTCACAGTCAACAGTTTTCATAATTTTCCTTTTCGTCTTTTCCTTACCATCTATCATCTCTATTATTTTTCGTTATTCTTTCCCTTTAGTATTTTAATTGTTGGCACTTAATTATTATTATTCATTAATATTTTTATGCCGCCCAGTGACATCTCTGCTTAGCCCAAAGCTAGACTGGCAAAGAATGCTAAATGTAGCATTAAGTCCACCTTTATTTCTGTAAGGAATATTATACTTAAGAATGTAATAATATTAATAATATAGTCGTCTATGGGTTGCAGCGACCACTTAACACATCACGCACCTTTGTTAAATTTTTGCTACACAAAAACGTATTTTTCATAGTTTACCTAATCCGTGACCATAACACTAAAAGCCATGTATTTCAATTCGCAATTAGGGTAAAGGGTAGTGCGCATCGCAAACAAGCCGCGCAAATAAAGGCGCGAGCACACGGTGGGCGCGCCGCTTTATAGCGTTCAGAAACACCGCGGTGGACGATTTGAGGCTAGGTATTTTATTCGTATTGTTTTTTGTGAGGTTATGATATTAAACAAGTTTTTTAAACCATTTAAAAAAAATGGTTTATAGCGACAGATACACAGGCTAAATATTTTATCCGTTCTATTGTTTCTTGTGAGGTGATGATACCAGACAACTTTTTAAAACTTAAAATTAAAATAAACCCTTTATTTTTTATATTAATACGTGAAGCGAAAATTTTGGGTGCAATTTATCTACAGCTCACTTAGCTAACAGAGCAGTTTGGAATTTGGCACAATTAAAGTTTATATGGACCAATTCTAATATTTTTAAATTAAATGCGTTAGAAATACGATAAATAAATAAATAAATAACGCTTCACACTCATAGCCCCACACTAGGATTCCCTGTGTCGTGGGTGCCACGGACACACATAAGACAAGAACACAACACACCAGAAACAGGAATTCAAATTCATCATTCAAATCTCTGCTCTGCTGGGAATCGAACCCAGGACCTTCCGCGCAGACCATTGCGCCACTTGGGTCGTCAAAATTCATCAAATAATATTCCACGCATATTATGTTAAGTCTGAATCTCAAGTCAATAAATTATTCTCTTATTTCGACTAGGTACTTGGCGATCTCTAGTTGGTACTTAGGTAAATAGTGTTAAAACCAATTAAAACCTATTATTAGATAGTTACACGCGTCATTAGATGAATGAAATGAAAAATAGTTTCTTTCGTGGGTTTGTTATTGTGGATCTCTATTTAAAATGTGTTTCTCTATTTAAAAGAAAAAATATAGACACTTAAAAATTGTTTTATTTTTTATTTTTGACCATTTTTAAATATCTTTATACTAATTAATAATATAATAGGTAGCTACGTTGAATAGATAGTAGATACCTACCTACGTATACATCAACCGTTATGCAATTATTTTTTCCGTATAAATACGCAATCTATGCAAAACCAAGGCGATAGTTTGCTAATAATACTTGCAAAATAATCAGTACTTTCTTATACACTAATTCTAAGTTAAACTCGTAAACATGTTTGTTGCGTAAACTTATCTCGCAAACGAGATGGAAAGGAAACTGAAGGAAAGTTCGAGAAGTTTCGAGAATTAATAACTGTCAGTGACAATCATTGGTACTTATCTACATTTATACTTTTTTTCAAGTCTGAGGAATTTCTGGAAATCTAATTAAATCTCTATCGATACAAGACAACGGAAGCGATTTAATACCTATTAAAAAAATGCAAGTGGGTAGGTACAAGAAAGGTCTTCGAATGGAGACCACGTTAATTATGTAAGTAAGGCAAAAGGAGCACAGGCCGCCCTCCTACCAGGTGGACTGACGACCTGAAGAAGACAGCGGGAAACCGTTGGATTCAGAGGGCCCAGGACTGGGCGGAGTGGCGTCGATTAGGGGAGGCCCATTTCCAGCTGTGGACTGGCAAGGGCTGAAAGGAAGGAAGGTAGGTAAAAGGCAGTCAAGACAACTATAGATCAAATCTACTTTTTTTAGCATCTTAGCAAAAGTTACTGACATGTTTATTACGTAAACTAAACATGTAACTCGAAGTGGAGGAAATTTATACATATAATAGATATATAAATATGTCACTTTATCGCTAGGCGTAGAACTTTCTACGTAACGTAACATTTTATTGTGATAGGTAGTAAAAGAATTAAGTTTAAATAAAGTACATTTATACTTATTATAAGTGCAGTAGATATGAAGCAGTGAAAGTCTGTTTTATTGATAAAATGTACGTTTTTTTGTGCGTTACTGTCAATGGGTATAGTATTAACATGGTATGGTTTTTTTTAGTAGTAATTGAGTAGCAAACGGGCAATGGGCATACAAGACATCTAGGTGGTCACTGCAACCTCAAATACAGAAGAATTCCTATCTGAGGTTGTTGGGTGCTTTGCTACTCTCGAGGACTAAGATGTTCGCCTCACACAAAGTACGAGTATCTCCAGCAATCGTACCTCCCCAGCCGAAACACAACACATGAAGAACACGCTGCTTTACCTACAACGTTACCGGATATAATTTATTTGAGGCGAACATCTCAATCCTCATGAGTTACACACTCATAGAGATCTTAGGATTCTGTTCTATTTGAGGCTGGACGTGGAAAAGCAGTAAGACTTAAACTGTTTTTTTATGTTAAATTGAAAACAGGAAAACCCGACTTATTAACGTGCGTCGTAATTAAATGATATTCATTATAATCCATTGTTGTGTTCGTTGTGCGTTCAGCCATTGTGTTGGATCGAACGCCTCAACATATGTCTTCATTTACACATCAACACATAAGTACGTACTACTTATAGGTCCTTATAAAACATCTAACATTTTAGGTACATCTCTAAGTCTTCCTTCCAGGGTGCCCAGAAACCATGCCACAAAAATATATTTGAGACGGCTTATTTTTAGTGTAAATAGTTATTGTTTTTGTTTATTTAGTTGTTTATTAGATAAAAACATGTTATTATTTAAATAAACCATTTTTATTGCTTTTTTCTCTGTTAGTTAGAGGTAGTACCACTTCGGTTGATAAAGTATTTGGTATTTAAGTTGTATTTATATTTCTTTGCAACAATCCGCACACGTGGAACTTGTTTTGGTATGGACCCACCACCCTCCCTTATCTCTCTGAGTAGGTATATACCATAACAACTTATTCCAATAGTACACGACACGTGTTTCGCCCCAAAACGGAGCATCATCAGGTGATGTGGACTCTACAACGGTTGGTTGCTGAGAGTAGGGTGGTGGGTCCATACCAAAACAAGTTCCACGTGTGCGGATTGTTGCAAAGAAATATAAATACACAACACATCAACACATAAGTACGTACTACTTATAGGTCCTTATAAAACATCTAACATTTTAGGTACATCTCTAAGTCTTCCTTCCAGGGTGCCCAGAAACCATGCCACAAAAATATATTTGAGACGGCTTATTTTTAGTGTAAATAGTTATTGTTTTTGTTTATTTAGTTGTTTATTAGATAAAAACATGTTATTATTTAAATAAACCATTTTTATTGCTTTTTTCTCTGTTAGTTAGAGGTAGTACCACTTCGGTTGATAAAGTATTTGGTATTTAAGTTGTATTTATATTTCTTTGCAACAATCCGCACACGTGGAACTTGTTTTGGTATGGACCCACCACCCTCCCTTATCTCTCTGAGTAGGTATATACCATAACAACTTATTCCAATAGTACACGACACGTGTTTCGCCCCAAAACGGAGCATCATCAGGTGATGTGGACTCTACAACGGTTGGTTGCTGAGAGTAGGGTGGTGGGTCCATACCAAAACAAGTTCCACGTGTGCGGATTGTTGCAAAGAAATATAAATACAACTTAAATAACAATGGATTTCCGCAAAGTAACGCCTGATACAATATATTATATAAAGTATTTGGTGCTATTTTAAGGTTAGTAAGTAGGTAGTAACCTACCTACCGAATTTTGTGCCATTAATCTATCTACAATTAAATGGTTGCAAGCCTCTTGTTGCCCACTGTTGGGCACTGGTCTCTCCACACAACAGGGGGACGCCTGGAGCATACTCCACCACGCTGCTCCAATGCAGTTTGGTATCTACAATGAAGATCTCAGACCATGTATTATCGTTAAAGATGATACTATCCCGCCTGTGCTCTTGCCCCCAAACTGTCGAGATTAATAACAAGATGACATAATATCTGGGCGAGTGGATGCTGACTCAGAAGGTTCATCTAGACTTGTGACAAAACGATTCCGTTGATTTGACATAAGACATTTGACAAAGCGATATGTCTTATAATTTGTAGAAAATAGGCAGAACAAATAACATTTCAATGCTTCAAGGTAACAAAATAATATTAATTTCGTAAGCAATCTGAAATACAATTTATCTAATCATTAATTATCTACTTAATTGAAAATAATTCTTCGAGCCTGACAAAAGTCACGAATAAAAATTCAAAATCAGAAACGTTATTTAAGCTCTAATGGTCTTTGATATTATTGATAGCACTTGAACAAATATTTTTTACTTCTATCGTTCGTCAAGAGATGGCTCTAGTACCCTCAATCGCGCTTTCAGTTTTTTACTTACCTGATACTTACTAGCTGACCCCGCAAACGTTGTTTTGCGATATAAGTTATCGAGCGTAAAAATCGATTATTAAAAAATAGGGGTTGGTGATAGTAGGGTGAAAATTTAGGGTTGTATGTATTTTTTGATGCACGTTATTGAAAAATAAAAATAGAAAAATTTGTCCAAAAAAAAATGTCAGATGTGGACAACCCTTATCATTTAGGGGTATGAAAAATAGACGTTAGCCGATTCTCAGACCTACTGAATATGCATATAAAATTTCATAAAAATCGGTCAAGCCGTTTCGGAGGAGTATGGTAACTAAAACTGTGACATGAGAATTTTATATATAAGATAAGATATTATGTAATATACTATATTTGTAATCATTGAATGTGACCAACTAGTATCCTTTATCGACCCATTTTTGCAATATTTCTTTTGGAATTCAACAAAAATGATGTTTTTCATAATTTGTCAAATTAGATTTATTGCTGCAAAATTCTTTGAACTTATCGTTATTTCTATGAACTTGTTAAGTATTTAAGTGCCTTAGAAATCGTCTACTTAGTAAACCACTTATTATCACAAAACCAAAGACTTGATAGTAATTGGAGTTATCGGTAGGTATGATAAATCGAATTAAGAGTTCCTGTCAGTAACCCATTAATGACCCACTACAGGGTCTGGTCTCCTCTCACGATGTGAGGGATGTAGGTCTTAGTCCACCACGCTGGCCTAATGCGGGTTGGTGGACTACACATGCCTTTGAGAACGTTTTTTTTTTGAACTCTCAGGCATGCAGGTTTCCTCACGATGTTTTCCTTCACCGTAACAGCAGGTGATATTTAATTTTATAAAGCGCACATAACTTTTTTACAAAGTCATTGGTTCGTGCCACTGGGATTCGAACCCGGATCCCTCAATTCGAGGTCGAATTCTAAGCCACTGGGCTATCACCGCTTAGAGTTCTTACCATAATCTAAATTTTGCTATATTTAGATTACGGAACTCTACTCAATTAGGTAGTAGGTACTTACCTATGTACGTGTAACGCATGTGATTTCAAGAGAACTTTATAAATATATAGGCGTGTTAACAGAAGGTTGACTGATTCCTCACTAAATAAATAACAATGGGTGCAACACATTAATTTAATAAAAAGTTTTGGTAGGTACCCATTTGAGAAAATTATGAAGAACACTTAGGCATGCAGGTTTCCTTACGATGTTTTCCTTCACCGTTATCTACAGCAGGTGTTACTTTTATTAAGTGCACATAACTTTTTTAAGACAGTCGTGTGTGTGAGATTCGAACCGGACTTCTCGAGAAAGATGCCGCACTTTTAGCCATCGGGCAGCAATTACCGTTCAGCAATATGTTCAATCAAGTGTTCAATATTATTACTTTGAGTTAAGTATACCGTAATTTACGCTTTTAAGAGCTGACCTGCATCGGGCACCGAAAATATAATTAAAAAGACAACATCGCTCTGATACGGGCGATGGAGCGTCCCAATTTAATCAGAATAAAAGCTTTTTGCGTTACTCAGAGCCAATTATGGGGAACACGCATTAACCCATTACAGGTCCACCCACGACTGGGCTTTCAGCGTGGAATCATTTTAATATGAACTACTTAGCTGTCCTATCACACTTCGTTCTGCCAAATATAGAAATTTCTACATTTTTCAGATTTTCTAACCTAATAAACCTTCCTTGGATGTAGGTATACGAACATAACATCATTTATGGGAATGTCCGTGCGAATATATAATAAAATTCCAATAGAAATTCAATCCCTGCCTTTTCACAAATTTAAACAAACTATCAAATCAGTCCTGTGCCGAAAGGCCTATTATGAAACTAAGGACTATTTAGAAGATAAGAAAGCGTGGGATTGAATAACTTCACTATAGGCTATTTCTATACACTATGGGCGATATTGACACACACGATAGCTGTCACGTGTGTTCCTTTATTGGACCTAGCCATACTGCATTATAGACTAAGTTTTATTTACTTTTAAAAGAGTGCTGGGAGTTTTTTTCCGCCCGCTTTTTTCTCCCAGTCTACGTTTTGCCTGAGGGGCGATCAAAGCGGATGAATGTAGAATGTATAATTTATCTGTATGACTTTCATTAAGTGTGCACAAATTGTACCTAATAATGAATAAAAGCTTTTGAGTTTGAGTTTGAGTTTGAACAAAACTAAAATGAGCCCAACCAGTCCAGCCGTTTTTTTATATAGGTTTTATAAAAGGTTTAGCTTCTGCCCGCGACTTCGTTCATGAAAGAAATGTACCTATCTTAGATGTTAGTAAAGGCTAAATCTACCTGTGTAGCAATTTTCGTTCAAATTTGTTCAGCCGTTTTTGCGTGAAAGAATAGCAAACATTCAAACTTACTACAAGTATTTAGGTAGGTACTTACTACTATTTTTAGGTTGTAAAGGAAGTGCAATTTAAACCTACCGAACCTACCTTCGAATACCATTGGAAACATTCTTAAAAGTTTATATTCACATATGAAAAATATGGAAAGATGGTCATTTCCTAACGTCTACCAAATACGCATTAGGCAAGTGTGGTGGACTAAAGCCTAAACCATTCTCATTGTGAGAGGAGACCCATATTCCGGCAGTAGGTCACTAAGGACTTACAAACACCAATTTATAGATGGTATTTCCTTTGTCAGTAACCCATTAATGACCCACTACAGGGTCGGGTTTCCTCTCACAATGAGAAGGATGTAGGCCGCCGTCCACCACGCTAGCCCATTGCAGGCGATGTTTATCAAACTGAAATGTACATATTATCTGAATGCGTACAAAATCCCCGTATCGTTATCAATAGATAATTATAAATTTTACTTCCATATTTAAAATGTGTGGGCCGCGAATGTGATTGGTCTATTTCTGACAAATTGGTCTAAGTAGGTACTACACTTATATCTTTGTACTACACACACATGCGTAGATTTATCTATAAAAGATTAAATTTTTATCTTTTTAAGTAGGAATCTATACCTACCTATGTGGAACCATTGCTAACTTATGTAGAGTTTAGGTGCTTCTTTCGTGAGGAATTTCTTATAACCTATACGGACTCTACATAAGTAAATATAATTATAATAATTTACTGCTGAGCTACTGGGATATAAACCTTAGTCCACCACGCTGACCTAATGCGGTTGATGGACTTCACAAGCCTTTGAGAACTTTTTTTTGTTGTGAACTATCAAGCATGCAGGTTTCCTCGCGATGTCTTCTACATTGTTGCAGCAGGTCAGTTTTATAAAGCGCACCTAACTTTTTTCTACAAAGTAGTTGGTGATCGGTAACAAAGCCACTGGGTTTCGAACCCGACCCCTCGATAAAGGTCGAATTCTAAGCCACTGAGCTATCACCGTTCAATTTCGACAGTTCCGACTACCTCAACCGGTTTAACGGTTACCACAACTCAGTCAACCCCAAACAAATCCGGATCGAACAAAACTGCCCGCCAGAGAGCTCGATAAAGCGCAGTTCGTTTTTATTTTAATGCGAGCGAAAACAAAGAGCGCTCTATCAACAAATAGTGTCGGCCATTTTGGTTCGTTAAAACATTTTAGAAGGCGGAACTCGTTTTTGTTAAAATTTCAACAGCGACCCTCCAATAGGACCGCGCGGGCGGGGCTTCGCATTTCGGCTGACTTGACGAACACAATGACTTTTTGTACTTTTTCGACGGTTTGATGACTCCAATTCGGTACTTTTTACGTTCTGCCAACTCTGTGTGGACCGAGAGTTGGCGCACATTTTTCGTGAAGTGTTTGATCCGAACATCAAACTTGGCTTTCGAGTAAAGGAATGTAGCTAAGCCCTAAATGACGAAAGAATTTTTTATTGCGACAAAAAAGTGTTAAGAGGCTTTTCGTAAGTTTTTAACTAAATTAAAGTGATTTTTTGATTAATTAGAGAGAGATTTTAATTTTTTTTTAAATAGAAAAGAAGATTTTGAGGCTCGTTGAAACTTTTACAACATTATAGATATTTGTAAATCCAAATATCTTACTAAGTTGTGGCCATTTGGCGGGATTTAAAAAAAATCCAAACGCCTCAAACATTTTTTTGTGAGTTTACCCAAATTCATTACCATTTTAACATTTGGATATAATAAGCAATCCAACACAATTTTATAATGCTTCAAACACTTCTCCAAAAACGACTGCCAGCTCCTGGGCTATAGTGCATTCAGAGATTCGGACGTTTTCAGCCTTTCAGCCCCAGTCGCGTTTTGTTCACGGTTTTCTAGTTAAGTTTGCGTTTGCATGTGGACGTATCCATTCATCGAAGTTCTGAACGTCTTTTTGTTTGCACTGTTACGGAATGCGCTGCGTTTTTTTGATACGAAAATCATCAACTAATTTATGGTTGCCTGGTGCATTGTAGTTGCTTGTTAACAAAAACTATTGTTAGTTGGTCGCGAAATAGCTAGCCCGTCACAAAAAACTACACCTTTTCAAAATGTTTCAATGGCTACAATCCAAAGTTTTTTGTGGAACGAAAATACTCGTAGGTAGATAGTGCTATTGTTGAGATTTTGTTTTTTATAATTTTCAACATTAATATTTCTTGTTAAATATAAGTATTTATAGGTACCTACCTAAGTTTTAGTGATGCGACAAATAGTTCACCGAATAAGCGAATACCGAATATTATTCGGTTTAACCTTTACTTTAATTATTCGGTTGTAATTAAATGTAGACTACTAACTACAGAAATTAAGAGGCTGGCGGTAAGTTACCACCCCAAGCGAGCTACTATGGCTCTATAACCCATCTTAACTATCTTTGCAGATGTCTATAAAATAGTACCTAAAGAAGTGTGTAGGTAGGTATCTACTGATGTTAGATAGCCGCTATAGTCTATAAGTTAACTTAGCTTAAATAGTTAAGCCTATTTGAGGACTAAGTAGGTATTTCTTACTCTACCTACTATCCACTCGTGAGATCGTAAGTGGATGTGTTACGTTACTCTAAAGACAGACGGTTTCAGACAGTTAACTTACCTATCTCCCGAGCAATGATAGCCCAGTGCAAAGTTGCCCCTACAGTGGGTCACTAATGGGTCGACAAGTATTGTTACACAAGTAGGAGCAACCTAGACATTGGACATTGACCGACCGTAATTCGATTAGCGACTCTATGAATAAACATGTTATGGATTTATTGTGATGGGTTTTGAAGCAATTACCTACGTGTGTTAATTTTATCTGTGACATGAATATGCTTATTAGAAGGAACGATTTTGTTGTACGATCTTATTGTATGGTTGTAGTTTACGTTTGTTTGGTAAATGATTGTTAGATTGTTCGTCGATCGTAATAGATTGAAGCGCGTATTAAATTAACCCGGCTCCTGAGTAGATCGCAATCGGTTGAAAACTGGAGCACTATTTTTGGGCAATTTTTGAAAATTTCCCAAAAATAGACCATCAATCAAACCAGACGAGATCAAGCGCGAAATTTATTTATTTATTTAGTGCGTACCTCCATTCTCCAAAGTTATAGAGAATCTCGAATACACAAACAGAGACACTGGCTTACGAACCATACCTAATATTTCTCACAGATTTTCCAAAAAAATTCCAAAAATTGCCAAGAGGTAGACCATAAAACGTACCAAACGAGGTCAAGGCGAAGCTTAGTGCGCTCTCCCATCCTCCAAAGTTATAGAGAATCTCGAACACACAAACAGAGACACCAATGCTAGGATACCCACTTGGCGCTGCTCCAACCGCGAGAGTGAAATTCCTTAGAGACTTATACAATATTATACATACTTATATCTACATAAATATGTTGTGACTTTATGAATGAGCGAGCTTAGAATTGACCTGAAGATGCGTCCGATACACCTCAATGCCTGAAGTCGAAAGTTTTCGAGCAATGTGTGCTGCCAATGATGACCTACGGCACACAGAACGCATCTGCATGTACGCGCGTGATGCGATGCGTTTGCTATACAATTTAATGGCACAAGTTTTTATACAATTTAATATATATCTATACAATTTAATATCTATCTTATTTAGGATATCTTTTACCTACCTTTTACCACGTGTTAAACAAAAAATTAAATTAATAAACATAGGGGGCACCGGTGCGTTCCACTGGAGATCCCGGAGCCCCCCACATGCGCAGAGGAAGGCCACCGAGGGGGTTTAAGTGGGTAAGAATCCCACATAACCCGGGATCGCTCCCACTTTCCCCCCGTCACAAAAAAAGGTGCTGAGAGTTGTTTTCTCCTTTTTTTCTCTCTCGACCCAATAGTGGGTGGCACCAATCGAACCGATGAGTCCGATTAGATAAAACAACTAAATAAGTGAATTGTTAACACTATATACCAACACCAAGTAGTGTAATTATGAAGAAATCAAATTTAAATAAAAAGAAATGATTGTACCTATTTAAAGAGTTTAATTTAATGTAATTAAGTGTTTTTTTTTTAAATTTAATTTGTTAGTTTTATTTACTTAATATTTGTATAATTGATCTAAATAATTTGTAACAACTCTTTACCTATATTTGTGCAAATAAACGTTTTGTCTTTGTCTTACTATAAATCTGGACCTTATTAATACTCAATACCCCCTTTACCCATATAGTATCCTGCTTAGTGGGACTCAGTGCTCTAACCTATGACATTGTGAGACTATTTCCTCTAGACTAGATCCCGATCTACGAAGAAATGTTCAAGACGGACGCGCCAGGATGTGTTTGCGCTTACTTACTACGCACGTGCGTACACCATTAGACATGCAGGGTTAAGAAAAGAGATAGAATTTTAAAAATGTTATGACAACTTGAAGAAAATGATTTACCTAAATAAATGTTAACTTAATATTAAAAAAGTTTAACAAAAGATTCAAACTTAACCAGATTAGAAAGAAATCGAAAACGAACATCATAGGTAATAAAAATTTGAAGTTTCATTATCCAACTAAAAAAATACGTGACAAGAAATTGAAACAGGTAGGTACTTGATATCTTTGATATTTGTCTAAATTTGGCTTTTGTTTTTCTGAGTAACGTAGGCGTAAATCACTACATGAACAGCTTATGGCGTAGTACCTATGTCAAAAGATATCAACCCTTATTATATTATTTCGGAAGTGAAATACAAAATCTAATTTAAAAATTTCAGGTATCTTTAATTCTTAGCAGAACACATTATATCAAATATTAAGATTGACGAAATCTTGAGTACAAACTTTTGATTCTATTCTGCAAATCCTACCAAGGCGTCGGCGACGTTACGACAGGTCTATGAAAGTAAAGCTTTATTTTATAATTTATTATAGGTATTTACAGTTCAATGCAATCTCAATTCGATTTACATTGGAAGTTCCACTATACGAGTGGAACGCGAATAACTGCACTTTAGAGTCCATTGAAATCTGTGTCAAACATTCTATTGGAGCTGAATGGGTGGTCCGCGACACCTTAATCTAATAAACAACAGGTTTATCTTATTCGATCGACAATTGATACCGAAACATACCTATACCTATTGTCGTTTCCGACACGGCCTATTGTAGTTCTTGGCAGATACCGAGATATCTAAGGTACCTACTTCAAACATTCTTAAATAAAAATTGGCTGAAATTACCGACCTACAAACCGACACGACAAAATTTCAACACAGGGTTCTGTATGGAAGTGTCCAAATTCAAATACGCATTGACATGACAAATGTACGCTATGATGTTGGCATATGACCAACTTTTGTGGCAATTAGGGCACGAGGCGAGTCTAGATCGGCAATTGATATGATATCGAAACAAACCCAGGCCATTGTTGTCGTTTCTGAAACGTCGTTCACACTTCGTGGTGTCTGTTTGTCTGTGGTCCATTAGTGAACATCTGCGAGGTTGTGTCTCCCCTCACAATGAGGAGGATGTAGGCTTTAGTCCACTACGCTAGACTATGCGGGATGGTAGACTTCTTTTGCCTTTGAAAACAATTATAACTCTTAGGAATGCAGGTTTCCTCGATTTTTTCCTACGCCGTTACAGCAGGTTATTTATTGGCTGCGATCTATTTTTTATGTTTTTAAAGATGACGTAAAAAAACGGTACAAGATAAGTGGCAACGCACAAACACCCTCTCACCCCAAACGCATATTATTCCGTCTCAAGGTACCGTCGCTGGTAAAAAGAATTAAAATAATGTCAAGATAATCCAAAATTTAAAAGAAGCACCTGAATTGACAAAAATTCATGCGTAACCCCCGAAAACAAAAGTTTTACGTATTGAATAAAATGTTATGGTTTAAATAATGGATTTACATAATATAGAATTAACATCTGATTATATATTTATTTACGGCGACCTTCGCCGCCCAATTTGGGTGTGTAACTTTTTAAGAACACGTTTTGCGTTAAATTATTTTCTTTTCTGGTGTTCCAACAATCATTTGTTCTTAAATTGAAATATGATTTATTTTCTCATCGAAGAAACTAAGAGATGATAAAAAATCAACATTAAACCTAAGAAAGATACATGACTTTGTAGATGGGAGTAACAAAATAAAATGTTTTATAAAAGTGAATAAGTCAACACTTCTCGATCTGCTTTGACGTCAACAAAATAATTTCTGAAACGAAACGGGTATAGATATGTAGGTACATTACGTATGTATATATGTAAATATACACGCCTATTTAAATTTCGATTCAATTATTTGTAGTTCATTTAAAATTTATGCAGATAAGTTGTATTATTCAACTAAAAATTAAGCATATCCCATAAACGACTTCAATTTGTCATTTTACTGCGCTACAATATTTATACAATATTCAATTTATAGTGAATTATTTAGAAGAGCTATAAGATAATTTACATGGGTGGGTACCTATAATATTTTTTTTTAAATGTTAATTATTTTTGCGGGCTACAAAAAAAATTAAAACTCTTTAAACACCGCATCCTCGCTTCTTACATCCGTGTCCACTCGCCCCGTCTTACAGTTTTATAGGTCGCTTGAATCGCCCACTCGTCGGCTATCGATCCCGTCTTACGCCAAACTATGCTTTTGTCTCCTTAAATCGTCTGTGATCCGCTTCTTGGGATGTTCAACACTCCTTTCGATACCTATGTTCAAATGAAAAAATCCGGAAAACATGTAGTGTGCAAAGTCCTAAGATATTCAATAAATTTCTCATTTTGTTATCTAATGAGTAGCAAACGGGCTTGCAGGCCACCGATGTAAGTGGTCATTGCAGTCCATGGAAAGCCGCGTCTAACTTTAACTATTTAAATAATAATAAAATAAAGAAATCGTATCTCAAGGTCAACGTACGTGAGTGTGTTGCCACTTTCGTGATGAATTCCATGTATTCATCGACAAACAATCGACATCCAATTCCACGAGTTTATAATGCATTTTATTTAAAAATCCATCTCCATATAAACTTCAATTGTGCAAAATTTCAAATTGCTTCTTTCGCTCAGTGAGCTGTAAACTGTACCCAAAAATTTCGCTTCACGTTTTAATATACATACTTATAAGATTGAAAAATCGGTTATCGGTCAATATATAATTTTCTCTTGTACGGTTTTGAGTAAATTAGGTAACTACCCTAAAGTTCTTTGCCCCTCAAACATGGACGTCACAATAAAATTCGACAATATTATTAAACCAGTAAGCATTCTCTAACAACAAAGAAAATGACAGCGTTCCGCGATAATGTCGTGTGAAATTTCTGGAAATTTCTTTCAAGAGCCAGCGGTCATCGCCCCCGTGACGTCACTGTCCAGACGACATCCCATCAGCTGCAGATCATAAGTAATCTACTCGGAGACATTACTAGATATGTTTCGGAGATATCTCTCTATATTTGAAATGGTATTTGTTCCATTTTCAAAAGTTATTTTTAGTTCAAAAATCAGCAAATAAAAGCAGTGGTGGCTGCAACCCTTTTGTGTCTCACTGTTGGGTACGCGTCTCTCCTCACACAAGGGGAGGCCTGGAGCATACTCCGCCACGCTGTTCCATAGGTTTGGAAACGGACTAGTGGCCAGCCTGTGTCTGATGATTCCAAACCGTAAGGCCTCCGACGAGGTTTCACGATTGTTACCTTTTACCGACATCAACCGGAACCGACGACTTAACGTGCCTACCGACGCACGCACGCTTTGCGTATTGAATTTTGTGCATTCAATTTGTCGCATGTCCGTGATCGTGTCGTGTTGTTGGGTCGGTCGTTTATGTCAGCTATTTGGGCCAAGGGCTTAGCAACGAGCACTTGAAAAACAGTACATTGGGTTTGCGACATATTGAATAAACATATCAGAAAACACACAAAATCGTGAACTACATCTAATGTAAAATCCACCATGACGGTACAGAGCGAAAAAGTCGCAACTGAAAACTAAGAACGCATTGCGTTCTGCCCGCATGAACTGAAATTAGTCATTTCACGTGACAACCTTTTAGCGATTTAGCGACCCCGCCGCTTGGGAGTCGAATTAAAAGAAATCTCTTTGAGTGTCTCCAACTCATGGTATCCTGGTACCTAGACTTTTAAATCTAGCGATTTGGGCGTTTCTTCTTACGAATAATACGTGTAATTTTGTCCTTTTTGTGTGGAGGGTTGGTCTTGCTGAATGGAAAGGTTTAGTGTAAATAGCCACTGAAATTGCCTACCTTATTAGCTCTGCATGAATACTTTCGTGTAAAACGTTTTAAAGTAGCTAGAAAAACCGTGGCGGGAAATTTTTAGATAGAGTGTCAACAAAGTTATGTTATGTATGACAAAAATACATACTTCGTTGAATTATCGCTTGCCCTTATTACTTCTTTTTTTGTCTCTTCTTTCTTATTAATTTTAAAATCATTACAAAAAGGCCGTAATAGAGCAGTGGCTAAGAATTCGAATTTCAAAAATTCAATTTTCTGTACTACTTACATTAAAATTGCAATGGAACTTAAAAACCTGAAATAACCACTTTATTATTTAAGTTTCTTGTTTAGTTCCATTGTAATTTAAATGTAGATACTGAAAATTGGATACTTTATCAGGTCAATGTACCTACTATGACCTAACGTATCGAAGTATTGGAAAGGTTCATACAATTGAATTATAAGCGCATTCGCCTCTCACTCGTATGTTGTATGTTATCAATAATGTTTGCGAAGAATGTAATGGGCTATAAAATAATATAAAAATGTTGTTGATTGCCGCACTAATGTGTGTCTATAAACCAACCGTTTTATTGTAGAACAAAGTTTGTAGTTACAGTTGAAGTAGCTTTATTGGTTGCTGAAAGAGGGCCATTTTCACGGCTCGGTTTAGGGTGAGTACTGTGAGTTTATAAAATAAGAAGGGAGAAAAATCTATACTAACGAGCGATCGATTTTTGGCCTATACTATACTAAATTACACTGTTTAAGCACTGGTTTATAAAGATACGCTGTAATAGATAGAGCATTCGAGATACATCAAATTTGGAAAAAAAAATTTGGAAACAGATAGACTATTTTTATTATTCTTTTATGCTAGTCCACACGAATCACATGATCACAGCTCTGCCTTACTCAGCCTGCGATCTGTCAAAATGGGCTACTGATGTTGCGGCTACTATACTATACATATAATTAAGTAAAAAACTACTTGCGAGAACAGTACCCGACACAATAAAAAAGTAGATAATATTATGTGTTGCAACACCGCTCAAATGACTTGCAAAGCCAATCAAACTGAAAAAAAAAACACAATTCAAAAAGCGAACGTCTCAAAAGCTGTCAAACTGCCCGCGCGTCAGACCTGCCTCAACGGCGAGGCGCTTGCGGTCATTCACCGTCGATTTATTTCGTTTTTTGCCCGCATACAAACTAAATGTACACGTACGTACACACGTAATAAGTGCGTAGATATAAATATAAAGCATAACTTTCGTAGGAGCCCGAGAGCTGGTGGACGCTTTTCGAAAAGTGTTTGCGGTATGTACGATATGTTGAGTAGCGTGTTTGTAATATTCGAAGCCCTAAATGATGAAAATTTTAAAGAAGTAAATTTAAAAAGTGATGCTACGACGACCAGGTTTGCAAACTCGCCAGGCATTAAAATTATTTAAAATCGAATTACCTAAAAATGTTTGACGCACGCTGATACGTACCTAATAATTTTAGATGGATGTATAGATAAATGGATGAGGGTATTATGTGATTGTTACTCTTTCACGCAAATAGTTTTATTTTTGCGTGAAATTTTTTAAGGATAGTTTTTATCCCTTTACAGATCAAATTCTAAGATCATGATTTAGTGATAACTAAAACACTTGTCGAAAAATGTCAACCAGGTCTCGGTCTATAGCTGACGTATGGAACAGGTCCGTAACTGGATTCTTGCGAGGGCTGTTCGGTAGCGGCCAACGCGTTTAGAATCAAAAAAGAAATAAACTTAATGACTGCTCTGGACGTTACCCTTATATGCGATGGTTTGTTTTTGTTCGTATATTTACATAACATTTGATGGGTGATGGGTTGTTTCATACAGCTCACAGCTGGTAATCAATTTCAAGTTTGTATATGACATGTTGTATGTGATTTCTCCACCAATTGGAGCAGCGTGGTGGTGCTCCACACCTCTCGTAAGTGTGGGAAGAGTGCCCAACACTGGCTCATAAAAAGGTTGCAGCCTATGATAATTTCATGTTTCTAAGTAAGTAGAATTGTTTGGGCTACAATTTTGTTTCAGTTATCAAAATAAAGTATTATTCTTTTGAAGGATTTGGAAATTATTGTTAAATTTGCTTCCCTATCAATCAATTATTATTATGAAGTTAAAATAACTTTTAACTTATTGTTATACGAGGTCAGTGCTCCCAATGTTTACCTACAGTAATTTGTTTATAAATAATACTATTCATTTAATGTTATGATGACTGTGGTTAACATCTGCTCCCAAAATAAATAAAATAAGATTATCTAACTAGATTAATGTCCATTTGATATTTATATATATACTCTTACGTATTCTTAATGAATTCAACTCAAAAAGTAAACAATTAGACACGGACATTATTTAACTTTATCTGGATTAAAAATCGTATGAAACGAGAATATATTAAAATAGGAGCCCATTAATTGAGATAAAATTTAAATAGGTTTAGATATGAAAATTTTATAAGGCCACTTAATCGATAATAAGTACAATCAATAAACCCGACTGCACCTTTTCTGACTGAAAAAACATTTTTCATAAAATCCACCTGCTTAGATTCATGCGTTTCTGCCCACAATAATTTATTTCATTAAAAATAAATTGATTGAGAAAAATATAAAGAGCTAACGACCAGTCATTGGTCTTTAGTTCTTTACTCTTATTTTATCTGCAGTACTATAAAAACATATTGAAAGAGAATCGCCACAGATAAAACTTATGCATGACGCTCGCGACGTTTCAAATAAAAAAAATTGATTAGTTTTTCAAAGGATGTTCCACCTAATTTATTGGAGGAAATAAGTTAAAAATGGCGGGCATGTTAGCGGAAGCGTTACACTAAATGAAGTAGGTAGTGGCAACAAATGAGGTAGCCATGCTTAGAAGTAGTGTTGGGCGTAATAGTTCGCTCCGAAACGAACTAGTTCGCTCTTTAAGTTCTTTAGCTCTGAAGCGGCTGGGAGCTGACGAATAGGTGAACAAAAAGGGCGAATGATCTTGTCTCTGATTAAAAAACATTCGCTTGATTTGATATAGTTTTACTGCTGCGACAAAATTTAGGAATTCAGTACGTTTAACTATAAATTTTGGACTCTAAGAGTCAAGAAATAATCTATGAATAAATATTCATAAAATATAATTATTTTGTTATTTCGCTCGTGTCATAGTCATAATCATATTCTATATGTCAATAAAGATTGTGGACAAAAGGTACATAATATACAGATAACAATTAAATAGTTAACCGTTTTAACTAATTAATGGCCATAGAGTCTATAGATCTGGTAGACTGAATGAAAAGTGTATACGAGCGTAGCAACTGTATGGAGTTCAATGAGCGAGTGGCAGTTCGGATCGAATTGGAACGGATTTGGGGATCTAGTTCGCGTATCTGTGGGAGCGCTCTTCCTCCCTATTCGGTCGCGAACTACAAGATTACTTAGGAGGAGCGGGAATGGCGGGTCTGGTTTTTGTCAAGTCGCGTTTCTCGTTTTATTGAGCCCGTGGACGGATGAGGTGTATCAGTTTTTACTTGGCGGAATTTATTTTGCCGCTGCCAGTCCATAGATAACCCGATCTTTGCCCACGGCCGCCATTTTGATTTTAGTCTTCGCTACTTGAAATTATTGGTTGCGTCCGTGAGATATAATTTTTTAACGTTTTCATTTTGTTGGGCGATGAACTTGGCTGGCGGATTTCTTGTTCTTTTTCTAGCCGGTAATTTATAGTTCAGTTAAATTATACGTGGGATTCGATTGTTCTTGACAAGTTGCTTTATTCAGAGCTTTTGACTTTAGTGCGCGCTTACCTATGTTACCGGGTCCCTGCGCTTTGTTGATAAGAAATTAAAATATATTTTACGTAGGTACCTTAATCTCTCTTCCTTTTGTGTTTTAAATATTTTATGACTTTTAATCACCAGTTAAATAGGTAATCAGTGTAAAAAGGTCCTTTAAAAAGTTTAAATTAGACTTTCAAGAGCTTTAAGTTAATAGTTTAAGTGATAATGATAATGAAAGATTACTCTCAAGCCTTATAAACAAAATACTTAAATTTTTTTTTGGATTTTCAAAAACGTCTTAGCTTTTCGTTATATTCTTTACCAATAGGGATATTTTGTACCCAAATAAAATATTGAGAATAAATAAGAAATAATAAATTAAAACAATAACAACAATAATAATAAATTATTTCTTTACATATGGAACGGTTCAATCAATAATTTAGATAGACATACCTGTGATGTCTAAATGTTTGATGTATAGACTAAGACGTATGTATGCAAATGTGAGTGGTCCTGGTGCGTTGACATGAGGAGAGATGACGACATAGCTCTAGTGTTTCCTAATAGCGCTCTATTGACATGTTTACAGGCACTCTGAGGCGACAAATGTGGAGCCTCACTGCACGAGGCCCTCCGCAACTTGCTCCTAATATTGCTTTATTGTCAGTAACCCATTAGTGACCCACTACAGGGTCGGGTCTCCTCTCACAATGAGAAGGATGTAGGCCGCCGTCCACCACGCACCACTACTGCGGGTTGGTGGACTTCACATGACTTTGAGAACTTTTTTTTGTGAACTCTCAGGCATGCAGGTTTCCTCACGATGTTTTCCTTCACCGTAACAGCAGGTGATATTTAATTTTTTAAAGCACACATAACTTTTTTAACAAAGTCATTGGTGCGTGCCACTGGGATTCGAACCCGGACCCCTCGATTCGAGGTCGAATTCTAAGCCACTGGGCTATCGCCGCTTTTTTTTGCTTTATTAACCTCTCTGTATTCAATATAACGACAGCTTACCGAATAAAATTGTTGGTAGGTTGCTATAAAAAATAAACAAAACAATAATGTTTGACGAACTGAGTGGCGCAGTGGTTAAGACACTGGTGCGCTGCGCGGAGCGTCCTAGGTTCGATTCCCAGCAGAGCAAAGATTTGAATGATTAAAATGTACTTTTCTGGCCTATCTGTGGTGGTCAGGTTGTGTGCGGGTGATTGCTACTCATTAAGATGTTCGTCTCAAGTGAATCCCCGGCAACCATACCTCCCCAGCCGAAACACAAGACAAGTTGGCTGGCGGCAAGGTATCTCCCTGGACGAGCTGCTATGGCCCCACCATTATGGACATAGTCTGTTATATAAGTAGATGCATTTGTGGACATAAAGAGAGATTATGACATATAGTCCGTCGCCTAATACCGTTGTATCGACATGTTTACAGGCACTGAGGCGCGACAGCTGTGTAGCAACACTAGACAAGCATCTCTACAACGTAATGTTGCTTTATTAGCCTCACTGTCAAGTGTACAATATATTGAACTAATATACATTACGTATGGCAATATGAAATCAAATGTTAGATAACGATTAAATTAAATTTTATACTTATTATTTATTGTCGTTTAAAAAATTTTATTGAACTTATTTAAGGGAACTGTAGGACCTTCTTTAAGAAACATTTTGAAAAAACAATCGGTTTTGAAATTTTCAAGCAAGTTATTGAATTTTAGTTATCTGCAGTTGGTACATCTCATAGGTACTAACTACCTACGGTAGAAAAGTAGTGACTGGCTAAAGCCTCATCATAAATTTATATGATCATAAAATTCTGATCATTCTGACAGGAAATAATCAGTGAAAGCTGAAATTTTAAGGCTTCAAAAACATAAAGAGACGTAAGTAGGTGTATGTATGTATGTTTTAAGTATCCTTACAATAAGGTACATCAAAGTCCAATAGTCTATATACCCTATGTAGGGGAAGGACCCTTTGATTTGATATCAATATAGTTGAATTGGAGGGTCTGAAATGGCAGTGGTCAGTTATTTCTGACGATGCCGTTTTTACGTTAGGTTTCAAATTGTCTATCTTTTACTTATTTCAAAGATTTTGTTTTAGTCAGCCAGTCAATTTTTACTAACACAAATAAAGTTAAGCACTCATATTAAAAAAACATCGGCATCGGCAAACAGTGGGGTGACAATTGTTTGACTGACTATTAGGTAGGTATATAGGTACCCGTACAACTAACTCAAATATAGGCAATTTAATTTGTGTTAAGTTGTATGTAACTATACCTACCTGTATTCTAGAATTTTTTGAAACACTTCAATGAACAACATTCGAGTTTAAAGCAAATATAAAACTCTTAAGTAGACTGATATATCTTTGTCTACATAATAATATGTGTGTGTAAACTCTGCATAGTTATTATCTTTTAGCGTTTTAAAACTTCATAAGTTAAAACAAAGAAATAACTCCGTCCGATCTATGAATCAGCATGAAACGAATACTTATTAAAAGATTACTAACCAATAATTCATCTTACAATCATCGATGATTCGTCAGTAAACTCATAGGTATCCGTAAACACGGCAGCCAAACAGCACGGAAGCTAAACACATTAATATAACACACAAATTGCACAAACAATAATAAAATTCATTATCTTTGAGCAATCGTGAAGTAACAAACATGAAATACCAACGCATAAGATAGAAACGCATATTTTGTTTGTTTGTTATATCCTCATATTATTTTGTAGACCAAAAAGGTAAACAGAAGTACATTGAACTAACGTTTTGAAATATCTTAGTGGCAGCTATATTTGCGGTAATAAATCGTTACCTTTTGCGATTTCGTTCCTATAAACCGCCGTGAACCAGAACAAGTCTTTTGTTTCTTCTCAAATCTTTATAACTGTATAAGTTGCAAAATTATGGTAAAGCTACTTAGGTACATATATCTATTTTTCAATATCACCTAATAAATAGGCACAGAGCAATAAAACCTACAATAATTACACCTTATGCACAGAATATCTATAGGTAAAACCAACATCATCCACAGACGTAAAATAATTACGTATCCCATTCCGCAGCGCAATTTACCGACCACAGACAACAAAACGCGACAGAACGAACAAAACATACAAAAAACAGTTCACCAAAATGAGGTCATTCAATTTGGGCCCGACGGCGAAAGTGGGCAAGTCCCTTGTTGTGTTTTTTTCTCCATTACTTTCGTCTCGAGGCCGTGGTCAATGCGCGCGTATTGTTGCATAGGACCTGTTTACACTGCTTGTTTTATATTGCGACGTTATCGCGCGATTAAGTTTGGGAAAGAAAATTAACTGAGAAATAATTAAAGGATAATTAAATGATGTAAGATGGATTCTGACTGATATTTTATCATCAACTCATTCATATTACGTTTGATAGGTAATAAATATAATGTAAGTCATTATTTTGACAATTTATAGATTTTTAAGCTCCATCTGCCTTGCTTGCTAGTTTTTACTATACGCAATAAATCAAAAAGAGTTAAATTATGTTATATTAATATAGTTAAATTATCTTTTACAAACTAAAAAGTAATACATAGAAGAAACATCTACTAATAAGATAATTTCATATTTAGGATTTTAGTTTTCATATAATTTTACGTTTTTCCAGTAATTATTATAATTACGTTTGTGTGTTTAGTAATTATTATCTATATTAACGTTTGTGATAAGAAAAAAATATCTTCTACCATATTAATATTTTAACTAATAATTTAATAGATAAGTTGTTATTGTTAATCAATGATTAACCTATTCATTCAAAATTTTAACTTTGAAAAGAACCTCTAAGTTGAAACTTTTAATATCTTATTCTGATTCGGAAATTTAATGTTTAATGAATATTGTTTCAGATTCGTATGATCCGTGTACAAATCGAGCTTAAACTTTATCAAATAGTCGCATACTCGTATCTACAACATTAAACTGGGTTACCATACTCGAGAACTTGTGTTGATTGAGTTTCTTAGTTCGATTTGTGACTCCCGGGATTTGGGAAGCTTAATAGAGCAGCTATGTATGTCAGCACTGATCGATGAAATGGATTAGTTTTGATGGAATGTTCATGCTATTTGAGAAGGTAAGTTATACTAATATAAACTTAATAAATTATTTAGCCAAAAATGAAACTAATGGTCAACATAGCACTCATAAAAGTAATAGGTAAAACATAATAGGTTTTTAAATTTTGTTGTAGTATCGTATTTGGAACTCATGCTATTTTCTCTATGATATGGTCTAGTCAATACTCAAGAATAATATGTTATTCTTAAGGGTATGGAATTACATAGATTTGAGAAAATATCATCACTAACAATAACTTTTACATGCACTAAAGATAAAGATATTTTTTATGTTTTTACTTAATAAATATAACAATAAAACAAAAATTAATTGCAGATTTCAGTGAAAGAAGGAATATAAAATTGCATTAATAAAATACACAAATTGCAATAAAAATAAGCAAATTATTTAAAAAATAATTACAAAATCGCAATAAAAATGAGCAAATTATTCAAAGATAATTACAAAATCGCAATAATAAATGCCCAATGTGGACTCTGGTTTGTAGGATGTCAACGGCAGATGTTTCGGATAAATTGAGTTATGAGACTCCTGAGTCAACTTACTGTTCCTTCACCGCTCACCCTTCGTTTCATTTTGTTTTTTTTTCTAATTTTATTTTTATCATTTTATAACTTAAAAGACAAAATTAAATTTAGTTCACGATTAATGTTAAAGATGATAAAAATATTTATTTTCGATGCTATCTTTTTAATATAATAATACCTATGTATATTTCTAACGATAAAATTTTTTATTTCTAAAATTGAAATTAAAAGGAATAAATTTTTAAGTTAAAAAATAGAATGCGGTATTTATTAAACACGAAAATATATTTAAAATTTAATTTCTTTTATTTATTGGTTACATTAGAGGATTTTTTATATTTTTTGTTTTGAATAACATTCATATTTTATTGTTGCTGTTATAAATTAACCTTTTTTATTATTGCTTATTATATCAGTCATAATCATAGTCTCAGTTTTAATATTGCAACAACCATGATATATTTTAAAATTACATATGTAACATTTTGACGTTTGACTTTTTAAAATAAATCTAATTAAAAAGTCTAGCTTTAAACCTACTCATATCCAATTTCATAGAGACACAGCGTGTAGGTTCAACATGATTGAATAACGGCGCCATCACGTTTACTTCATGATTTTATTCTATTCCAGTAACCTAACCACCTATAGACAAGTACCTAGTCTACTATTCTAAGGAGTCGGATCGACTACTGCGTGGGTGACTTCACCTGCTCGACAGTATCGGAAGCTGTAACGATCGGGATTATCAATGTTACTTATACAACCATCTAAATACCTTTAGATGGTTGTAGTAAGATAGTTGCTAGATGTATCTTGAACCTTATTCGTGTTGTTTTAATATTACAACAATATTACTTATGATTCGTACTATGCACTCAGTTGAGCTCTATAAAGTACCTACTATTACATAATTACTTTATTTTGTATGTTTTGCTATTATGTAAACTAAACCTTAGCTACCTTAACCTTAACTTTATATTATTATGAGTATATTTTATGTAACCTGAAAGTATACTATTTTAAAATACGGTAGTCTCAGCTTAATTTTAAAAAGAAGTCTTTTGGAGGTTTTTAACGACAAATTTGTTAAAAGTCGTATTATTTTGGATTCAAAATGAGATGCCTAATTTTAATAGGTACTTGCCTAACTTTAATACCCACTAATAAACATTTTATCGATTTCCCGTTATGAAAATTGAGAGTTGACAACGAGCTTTTGTTAAGTGGTCATTGCAATAAACTAACAAGATATCCGCTAGTTTCTTATAGGCACTTGACAGTTCAGAAAATTAGCAGGTATTTCGAGTTATAATCTGTGGTAGAGCCAACAATAAACCATAAACAAACATTGGGAATATTTAAACATGGAATACATTTGAATAATTCAAAGGATAACGAATGTTTTGAGGTGAAGGATGTGACTTGCTGTTATTTATCTAATGCTATGTGGCAAGGAATTACCAAAATAGCGTCATTAGCTTGACCGTGTTTAGCGAACGGTTTATTCAATGTTTTCGATGTAAATATGTTTGTTTTATAATTATGTTTGTGTCACATGTTTTTCACCACATAAGTGGTGATATCCCAATGGCTGAGAATTCAACCTCTGACTCTAGGGGTCCGATTTCGAATCCCAGTGGCACGCATCATTAAGTGTCTTAAAAGTTATATGAGCTTTATAAAATTAAACATCATTTGCTGTAGGCATGGCATTCGTTTTTGGAGCTATCTACTCCAGAACCTAATAAACAAAATAACGAATCAATATTGCCCAAAAGTCAAACAGATACTTAAATGTTTAAACGTAATTAGAACTTTCCAGACCCTGCAGAACAGACTAAAACCTACAGTTTTGAGTAAATTTAATCGGAAATCTTTAGTAAAAACAAAATTTTTAATTTGCAGTGATTAAATCTCTTTCCAAGAATCCCTGGAATGAGACCCGTAGGTAACGCAATCTACCGGTTTCTAAGAAGCCTTACTAATAAACTTAACGCGAGCACCTAAATGTGAGCTAGAAAACATATCTAATATATAAAATTCTCGTGTCACAGTTTTCGTTGCCATACTCCTCCGAAACGGCTTGACCGATTTTGATGAAATTTTTTGTGCTTATCCGGTATCTATGAGAATCGGCCAACATCTATTTTTCATCCCCCTAAATGCGGTAGTCCACCCCTAAATTTTTATTTTTTAGACAAAATTTTTAATTTCTATTGTTTTATGATACAACATACAAAAATACATACAATCCTCAATTTTCACCCTTCTACGATCAACCCTTATTTTATATGGCAAAACAACGTTTGCCGGGTCAGCTAGTTATTTATATAAAAAATAGGTATAAACTTACTACCAATTGTTTGATATACTCATGTAGAGGTTTTGCTAAACTTAATCGAAATCTACTAGGTATAACCATATGACTGTATCAACCGACTGTACCTGTAAACAATGTAGGTACTCTGTGTTTTTAAGGTAGTAAACTCTTAACCCGTCGTCAAGCACGTTATTCATGTCTTGTGTTCCGGCTGGGGTACGATTGCTGGGGATACTTTATTTGAGGCGAACATCTTACTCGTATCTACCAAAGAACCCACGTACGATCTCAGATTGGATTTCGAGTTAATTTGAGGTTGTCCATGGCTTGCAGTGACCTACACACCAGGTGGCCTACATGTTGTTTTAACCCATTAATGACCCACTACAGGGTCGGGTCTCCTCTCACAATGAGAGGGATGTAGGCCGCCGTCCACCACGCTGGCCTACTGCGGGTTGGTGGACTTCACATGCCTTTGAGAACATTTTTTTTTGTGAACTCTCAGGCATGCAGGTTTCCTCACGATGTTTTCCTTCACCGTAACAGCAGGTGATATTTAATTTTGTAAATCGCACATAACTTTTTTTTACAAAGTCATTGGTGCGTGCCACTGGGATTCGAACCCGGACCCCTCGATTCGAGGTCGAATTCTAAGCCACTGGGCTATCACCGCTGTCACCGCGGTGGCCTACATACCCGTTTGAAAATCAATAACCATAAAAAAGCGGCGGGTTACGAGGCCGACAATAGTTACCTCTCCAGGGTAAGAGAAATATCTAAATCAAAAGAAAACAACTAATCTCCGAGTAAAAGCTAAGCTATTAAATTATATTTGCGTGGCATTTCAACTTTCTTTCTACGAAGCCAAATACTTCCTTCCGTGAATTGAGCAACTTGTTTACTGAAGCTGTGCGTAAATACTTATATACCTAGGTATCTAATCTAAGTTCCACGTGCCACGAAATATTATGTTTAAGTATTAAATTTTATTTGTAGAGCTTTGAAAGCTTTGATATACATATTTGCAAACTATAAGTGCTATGTTGGATTAGGAAGGCCCAGGACCGGGGGTGGCTTCGATTAGGGGAGGCGCACGTCCAGCTGTGGACTAGATACAAAGGGTTGAAAGGAAGGAAGGAAGGAAATAATATTATGAATTTTTTTGAAAATGTTTATTCAAATGGTTGACCTGAGAATGAGTTCTCAGGTCAACCATTAGAGTATCTAGGTATGTTTTATAACCACACACACGTTATAAAGCAATTGCCAACAAATATCAAGCAGATAGCAGTCGAAACAGCCAGCCCGAGCATAAACAATACAAACACCGGTCCCATAGACATTATACCAGATAGATACAAATCTACGCAAATCGCTTGCGCACATTGGAAAGCACCTGCATTCTCCCGCTAATATTAATGTCTGTTTCTCCGATCGCGAATAAACCGGATAAATCGACCTTATAGACCTCCTACTAGGTACTCTAGGTCCAATTCAAGACCTAGGCTGTAGATTTCTATAGTCAATTAAAGACGACGACGAAGAGGAGCTGAGTGGCACAGTTGTTAAGACACCGATGTGCTGCGCGGAGGGCCCTGGGTTCGATTCCCAGCAGAGAAGAGATTTGAATGATGAATTTGAATTTCTGTTTCTGGTCTGGGTGTGTTGTGTTCTTGTCTTGTGTGTGTCCATGGCGCCCACGACACAGGGAATCCTAGTGTGGGGCTATGAGTGTGAAACGTTATTTAAATAAAAAATTGTTTTTAAAATCGTAATAATGTTTTGAATGGTAAGTCCGATTTCCCTTTTCAATATGACATGGGCTTCCCCTAATCGACGCCAGTACACCCGGTCCTGTCCTAAATAATATTTTATGGTAGATGTTTATTTGTATAATAAAAAACGTGTTACAAATATTCGCTATGAATTGAGACGTATATGATCTTACGCTAGCTTACTCCATACGCTAGTTTATTTAAATGTAATGTTATAAAAACAGTTTTTTGTATTTATTTTTCAATTTGTAAGTTGCTGCTTACCTATTACTGAATTTGAACTCACATTATAATTATGAATTAGCAACAATTATTCAGTAATTAATACTAAATATAGTTTTGTCACATTACCTATACGACGTATGAAATAAAATTTGTCCCTTACTTTTTCATGTTATTTCTCTATTTTGAAATGAAGATTGTTTATCAATTTAAAATTTGAATGAAGAGAAGAAAAAAGGGCATTTGATTCTCATAATCCTTGACGAGACGCGATCCTTGCGCGTGCTTTCAAGTGCAGTAACATTGACAAGCGCTTGGCTCTCGGTCTGGGCGCAAGCGCATGGCTGCAGTGATGCAACCAGCCTCGCCTGTGAGACGTGAGATTGCATCTGGCGTTCAAGTTTATAAGGATTTTAAACTTATGCTTTACTTTCATCAAGAAGATTAAGTATGAATATTTAAATGATCTTAAAATACCGATATTTTTTTGTTATCTATGCACTTACTAATCATGCATTATTAAAAACAAAAAAAAATTATGAAATAACTGCATCTAAAAAGTGTATTTGAACAAATAAAATAATTTTTCACTCAAACTTGTTCGTAACGTTATTTAAAATTTAAAAAATTTAAATATGTCAAATTTATAATGTTTTAAAAAGTAAGTAACTAACATTTGAATAAATTAAAGAAAATAACAATTTTATATTAGAATCTACCTATTGAGATAAATGACATGTAATTTAATTTCAATATTTAATTTCAATATTTAAATTCAATATTTAAATTAAGCTAAAATTAATAAGAAAATAAAAAATAATAGGTCATACTAAAATAATAACAGAAAAGTAAACAATAATATCAAACATGTTATTGTATAAAACCTCCATTTATTAGCAAACTAGGTATCACATAATGTATTTATCACGTTACGTATCTACGTTCACACATGTCAATTAGTTCTACAAAAACATTTTTTTTTCTATCAAACGAACGTATTTCTACACGCTGTGTAGGTATAATAGTGGTTTTTTGTTTATTTCAGAACGTACGCGTAGGAAATTGATTTCAGGGCGTAAGTTCAAGAGCGCGGTCCTTGCGCGCGCGTCAATGTTACTACTACGAGTTACGACGCCATCTTGGATACGAAGGCTAATACTTTTGCAACCACATCTGTACCCCGAGACAGACGACTGGAAGTGGATTACATTTTGTACCTACTTACTGTTGGCGAATGATACGGTAATTTGTCTCTTGAACCTACTTACCTATAAAAATGAAATTAGGTAACGATTAAATGTAATGTAAGTATCTATTACTTATTACATCTATTATTTTAATAATAAGGTAAACTAACTTACCTACTATAACTGTCTAAATGTTGGAAAAGTTTTCTATTAAAAAAATACATTTTTCTTAAAAATAAGTAAGTAATTTGAAAAAAAATGGTTCATCAAAATTATTTTATTAAGGAATACAACTATCCTCATTTATAAAAATATTAGATATTTTTTGTAATTTGCTAGATTTAGAACACTTTTCAATTATCAAATTTAGAATACTTATCTTCTTCAACAATGACTACCTACACTTTTATTTCCTATAACAACTTAAGTAGGTACTTATCACATTTTAATGATTGCTATTGTAATAAGTACTTACTTAGTCAATAGATAGAAGGAAGACTTATTTCTTTTTTGTTCTGTTACACCTATTCTTGTACTATTCCGTTTTCAAATTCAAAAACATTTGACAATCTTTTTGATACCTGGGTGGGTGTAGGAACGTAATAACGCGAGTTCAAGAGCGCGTCCTCAAACAGGGTCCTTGCGCGGAGTTGCGCGCGCGGCTGTCAATGTTACTACATCGCCGCCATCTTGGACACGAAGGCTAGCTTTACGTACGAGTACCTACACCTGTCGCAATTGCTCCGAGCGATAGGAATAGTTAGAACTATGTTTCGCTCCCTTACGTTCAGGTTTCTGGTTGTTAATAACGGTTTTTATAGTTATTGGATTATAACGAATAAAAGCTACTAATGTTGCTGCCGAAAAAATAGTATTGTAATTAAAATTTGCATTTTACTTAGTAATAATTATTGTTATTGGATAGGTGCTAAAATTTGCAGTGAGTAAGTAATACTTACGTATCTATCTATTTGTTATTACTAAAATTTACAATTGTGTTTAAAATTTGTGTGTAAAGGTACATTATTATATGAAATATGAATACATAAACTCCTAAACCTATTCTAAGTCTGTCGGTCATGAAGTTAGATTTTATCTGGCAAATAAGTTCTTAATACGCTATCTATTATATGAATTTGTAAGTCAAAACTGCTCCTTAGTCTATTGTTCCTCAAGTTTTATTCATTTTGTAAATATCAGGTTATACTTTTTCTGATTTTTAAATTTTACATCTCAACGTACTTAGGTCATAAAATTCTCATTAAAGAATTTAAATTTTGTAAACATAGGTGGGTACATTGAAATGTTATTTTAAAAACTAAATAAGTAAATAAAGTTCTGTGCCATACAAATTACCTCGTCAGATAGACGCACATTGTGAAACAAAAACGTACGTTTTCAGAAACCTGACCTAATTAATAATTAAGTAACCTAGGTTTCTTTGGCTTTAAAGTTTATTCAAGTCTTCAGGTTTACCTAAATTATGTTTCAGGTATAAAAAAATTTAGTTTTTGAAAAACTTGTTTTATCTCAGGTAGCTCACCCATTAGTTAGAAAGATCAATTAAAAATAATGGTAAGTATGAAATTTAATTTTTCTTACAGTACCTATTGGGTACCAATTTTGTTCTTAAAGCTGTATTTTGTCTGAGGTAGAGTAGATTAAAATAAGTTTTTAGGTATTATTTAATTCTTAAAATTTTTACTGACTCATCAAATTCACATTTTTGGAACTTCCAAATCGTGATATATTAACTGTTCCAAGAATGCAAAGGTAATGAACTTGATCTAAGTTACATTTACCGAAATGCTAATTTTTCCGGTCTCATGCATATTTCGGCCAGTTTTGTCAATGTCAACAAGAATTTGTTTAAGTTTTTATTAGGTAAGTAAGTATAATTATATTGAAAAAAACATACCCAGTTTTATCTTTATTATTGTTGGTATTAAAATTTAACTAATTTAATTAAGTTTTTTACGTTTGCAAATTGCCAAAATAATGTTAAGTAGGTAATCAAAGTTTCCTTAAAACAGTTTTAATAATTTAATTTAAAAGAAGATAGTAAGTATCTATTGAGACTTCATATTTGTCGAGTACTTATGCTTTTTATTTATTAACACGGTAAATATAATTTAATCTTTATTAAAAGATAATCTAAACCATGTCTGAAAAACACAAAAAACTTAAATTTATTCTTATCTTATTTTAAAATAAAACTAAAATATAAGTTTCATAAATATTAAGTATTATTTATTAGTATTATTATTTAGTATATTATAGTAGTATTTAAGTATTATAATACTTATTAATTTTTTTACTTGACAACTACCTATTTGAATAAGCAGTGTTAATAGAGTAAATTGAAAAATATGTCACATTATATATACTTATATGTTAAGTAGGTAATCCATAGTTTACACTTGTCCTATTTGTTAAAAATCTTAGTGTGTCTTTTTATTTGCGATTTAAGACTAACACAGGCAAAAAATAAGAAAGATTTAAAAACTTATTGTCATTTAAAGTTGAAACAAATGTCTAGTAACTATTATTTAAATTAAGGCAATGTTATACATGTTTTCAATATACAGTAATGGCAAGATTGTTTACCAAATAAAACAAGAGTAAAAAACGGACTGTTGGTATATGGTTAAGTGCTTGAAATGTATTTTTAGCAACCAAATATAGGTTACATGACCAAGTCCAATATCACACTTCCTGAGTGCACACATGACCTGTTTTCGGTGTCGGCAAAAAGTTATTTTTGTCGAGCAACCGACAAATTTTATCGCTTTTATTATGCACCTTGGTAATATAGTAAATAATTATTAACAGCATATATATATATATATATATATAGGCATGTGTCCAAACATTTTTATTCGTTAACGATATAGTTCAATAAATTTCCCTTCGATTTTATTGAACATAATATTCGAGACGGTTTTAAAGCGCCTTGCTTTTACTCGTAAAAACATTGATTCCCTATTAGTATACTTAAAACCTTTTTGTTAATTGATTAAATTATAATTAGTTATATTGTTTTAACGCGGATATCTTTCAATAAACTGTAGATTTAAAAAATAAAAGCCGAAATTCTAGGCCCGCGGCCGCCGTCAAAAAGTTCCGACGGAATATTTTAGCCTACGAAACGCGCGCCGGCAAAAATTATAATAAACCCAATTAAAAATTTGAAAAACTCATTACTTCCTGTATATTCACATCACTATCAACATAAATAACAAAATAATAATAAGAAAACGATTCTAATAGTAATTTAGTAAGTATTAATTTCTAAAACTTTTTCGGGTGTTCCAAAAGTTGCGTCGTTCCAATAAACTCCAAACTCCACATAGATACATGCGCAATATCATCCACTATCAGTACCTAAATTGAAAACTAAATCATGGATACTAATCTTTATATCGTCATTGGCCTTCGATCAAAATATAGGTTGCAATTTATTAACGCACACACACTAACCCACGCATGTAGAGCGGTATAGACATAGATCGAGAGTGGGACAGATAATGTTAACGAGTATAGGTGGAGCGATGGAGGGGGGCCCGCAAGAAAAACACAAAAAATGCGTGAACCCTACGCACACAGCAACACGTGCCTCACCCACACAAGGCCACGAGTCAAGGAGAACGCAAGATTAAGGGCACGACAAAATTGAATTTGGAATGCGAATTCTGCTTCTAATTGCGGGTACTCACATGCGTCAGAGGTGGCCGTGTCCTCCTCGGTCCAGTTTGACACTTCGGTGGTAATTTTCGTGTAAAAAAACAAACAAAAACAATGAAAAAGTCGCGATGGCCGGTCCACCACCCGGACTGGACATCAACACTCACAAATCCATCGGCAGTCAGCACAGTCACCGCTCGGCATATACGAGTAACACATCACGACTCCGATACACTTATATTAGTTACTATAATCTGACGCTAATAAAATATACCTATTGTTCGGGCCCTAGGTTTCCATCTGATATGTGCATCGCAGGTTTGAATTTGGAAAGTTTGAGCGCACTCGCGTAGACAGCGTATTAAAATAAAAAAATACCACTGGATCGCAAAATACTAGAATTCGTTTCACGACGCGATTGATATGAATATTTTTTTTTTTGTTATTTTTTGTAAAATTTAAAAATATTTTTATTTAATTTCGGTCCGTGTTTATTTGGAGGTTTTTAGCGGTCGAGTCGCGTGTAGTGATCGTATGTTGTGTTGGGAGCTGAAATGCGACCCTCTGTCGGTAGTGCATAGGAGGTACTGCACCGAACGCGCACACAGTACTAGCGGGCGTGCGTACTTAGCCATTACCTTGTGTTTACTGCGCCGAACGCGACCGCCCCCGACGTCTTGGTCCTCGCGCGATGCACTCTGAATGTCAAGACGGAACGAAAACTTGGCTGTTTCCCGCCAAATTTTATCTTGGCCTCAACAAAACCAAGCAAAAATAACGGAAATATAAAGAAAACTCTTAAATACGTGTAAAAACGAACGTTTATAGCGCAATCTTAGACAGTTAGTGAAAAGTTTACGTAAAACAAATTTCACTGCCACTCAATCCAGAGCTTACGCCTTGTGACAAATATGTTGTAACAGGAACAAAAAGCAGTGAAAATCACAAAAAACTTGTCGAAAAAGTCTGTCACATTTAAAGCACTATTCTACTTCAAAACAAGAAAACCATTCATAAACGATTATATTCTAAAACAATTTCTTTGATGTTTACAATATTTACGAAGATAAATCCTAGAAAAGTTCCGACTCTTCAAAAGAAATAATAGGCAAGTATCAAGCGCTCTCCGCCGAGCTACACCGTACACATAGACAAAGTGCAATATCACTAACAGAGCCTGCGCCTGTGTGAGTGCCCGCGGTCGTATAAAACCTGAACCTTGGATTTCAGTTCTACTTACTTATCTTATCCGTAAAATTAACCAATTCACCCATTAATTAACCCTAATCAATATTCTAAGTCACTTTAAAATTGGAGCGGCACAAAATGGCGATTGTCGAATTTTTCAAACTTGCAAATAGAACGCCATTTTTCCCGCTGGTGTGCAAGTAAAATTGAGCCTTAGTGTGCGCTTTTTTATCGTTTTTTTCTCAGCGTGTGGGTGCGTTCGATTGTGTACTCATTGTCGCGGGTCCGCCTGTGTGCGGGGGGTGCCACGGTGTGCGTGGTCTTGTAAGAAATGGTTCGGTGAAAAATTTTGTTTTAGTCCATACAGATGGCGTTGTAACTATGATGCAAATCTCTCCCATCAAAAATTATTTCCGAACAAGTCGCCGGTTCTGGTACCGTAAGATCTAAGCTGTGTTTTTGTTACCACAGATTTGATTGCTTTTAGAAATTTTACGACGGATATTAAAGTGTGTTTCTAATTTAATAGAATTCGTTTCTTCGTGATAATAGTTTTAAATATGGCATTTTCACTGTTTACTTTCTTGGTTTTTATTAAACGTTTAAATAATGTCAAGACTCTACATTTGTAGAATCTAGAGCTGTGTGTAATGTTTTGCGGTGACGATAAGCAATGTGTTTGTCAAATGCAATTGTTTTGCATGGAGGATAGAATTATGAAATGAAATGAAAATCATTTATTTGCACGAATATGGGTTAGTTTTTGGTTTTACAGGGCATTTTGATCAATTCATATTCACCTTTTCAGGTATGCAAATTAAGAAGTTATATAAATAAAATTTAAAAATAAAATAAAACTAATGTTAGTACTTATTACAATTGAAAACTTATAACTAATACATAATTTAATTGACAAGTTTGCATAATAATTGTCAGTTTAGCATACTACATTTATTATTTTTATAAGTAGTTGTAATTTTACCTAATCGAACTCATCGGCTGCCTATGTGCCACCCATCGCTGGGTAAAGAGAGAAAAAGCCGGAGGAAAAAACTCTCGACACAGGTTTTGGTACACATACGAGTACTTTATTTGTTTAGACGCGCGTTTCCACATTCCATTTAATAGAATTTACGATACAATACAGATTTAATTTTTTTCATTAATGAATTCCGCAACCGAATAGTATGCTTTTTCGGTTAGAAACATTTTTCATTTCCGTTTAAAATCAAGTTAGGCAAGTTATTAATTATATTTTTGGCCCCATACAAAACACGCTTTTATTATATTGCTTAGTTTTAGAGGGTATTGCGCATAGCTTATTATGTCTTTTTGTTTTGAGGGTGTCATATTTGTCAATGTTATTTCTTACCATCACCGCTATCTCGTATATGTACAAAGAGGGAAGGGTCATTAAATTTAGTTTTTTAAAGTGCGGTTTACACGTATCTGTTTGTCGTAACTGGCATATCGCTCATTCTTTCTTTTGGGCCTTAAATACAGTTTCTATTCCCTTCGCGTTACCCCAATGTTTGTTTAATGAGACGCTTTAAAAGGACGTTTTAATAACGGTGACTCTACACGTTGACTCTACATTTGGGTAAAATCTAGAGCTATAAATATGTTTTGTGGTGATATAGAGGTGAATAATGTTTATTTTAGAATAAATATACGATTATAATATGTTAAATAAGCAGGCATTCGGCGACTTTAAAAAAATACGCAGAGTTTGTTTTGAATGAATATACTGTTGTGAATATTTAAAGCTAGTGGTGATGGAGGTAATAAATTTAAAATTCCTCCTTTGAGGATAGACATCTATAAAGAGAGAACGTTTCAAGGAATATTTATAATTCTTTGTGCGTACATTTAAGATAGGGTTTCTTTCTTAAATTTCGTTTTCATGGCACTGGTTGTTTACTATTTTCTATTGACGATATAAACTGATTTTAAATTTTCTGAGACTGAAATTTTATGAGTAACATCTAGAGGTGTTAAATGAAAAGTAGATTGTTTTTGCTTTAATTTTTAGAGGAAATACATTATTTTGGAATCTTCTTTTGAAATTAATTGATTCGTAAGAGAAACTTGTAAAATAAAAAAAACTCCATGTTCTATTCGATACCTTTAAATTTGTTAGTAAAATTAGTTAAAGTTTGTTAATAAATCTTCTTTTTTAACACCGTATTTTATTTGTTTTATCACATTATCTACATTATTTTTCCAAATAAGTAGTTATATTTTTTTGTTTGGAGATAAGGAGATGTTATGAGCGTCTTGATTCTTGATTTGTTTTGAAATATAGGTAGATTAATTATTATGTAACGGCAGGATGGATCAGCTTGTTTATTGTCTTCTTTTGACATAAACTTTACCTACTTAGTTTACATTTTATAACTAAAAGGTATAATTATATCGCGCGTTTAAAAATAAAGTGAACCAACTCAAAAAATACGATTTGTGAGATTTCATCAAAAAGTGATAATTGACCCTCCTATCGGTGTTTGATGCCAAATTAGGTCCATAGGGTCTCTACCCTAGGGTGGGTATGGTTATAGGGGAGGGTATGGGTATATCTAGAATCAATTCTAGGATTCCGAGGAAGCTAACCAGTTTCTTTTAGGGTATTGATTGATTGATTGTTAAAATGTTCTTAATTGTTCCTCGACTAAGTTGATTACTTCCTAATCATGATTTTAATCCTAAATCGTTATGTACTTGCGTTCTTTGCATTTCGACACGACGTAGACAGAGTAAAAAAGCTGAAAGGGTTCAAAAGCTAAGCTAATTTAGAGCTTAAAGCTTAACTTAAGCTCATTGTCGAAGTTTTCATGCATTCATCTGCTTTGAAACTTTTCAGGTGCTAATAGACGGAATTGGATTTCTGGGCTCATTTACGGCTAAGATTGTAACCGATTGCCGAGCCCACCCCCTCAAACACTCACCTCAAATAGAGCAGAAATCCTATTGAGGTCTTATGAGGGTGCGTCGCTACTCATGAGGGCTAAGATGTTCGCCTCAAACAAAGTACGAGTATCCCCAGCAACCATACCTCCCCAGCTGAAACACAACACATAAGAACATGTTGTTTTACGGCGGGTTAACAGGCTGGCGGTAAGGTTTGCCGCGAAGGAGGGTTTATAGCCATAGTAGATCGTTCTGGGGGTAAGATTATTGTACCCTATACTAATGGCATACATTAGTATACCATTAGTATAGGGTACATAAGATAACATAAGAACATAGATACTAATGACTGACGATTACCGTACGAATACTTTGACGATAGTGTTCATGCTTACGGCGCAGAGGACTAAAATAGTAATTCCAAATCAGATTTTCGAACACCTACGATTTAATGGTAGTGCTATAATGAAATCAGTAGTACAGCAACGTCCAAACGGATTCCGTCCAATCCCGGCTGTTATCGGTGACCTTTACGCTGCGTAGGGCGTAAGGTCACGGAACTAATTGTTAGCCGATACGAGAGTCTGAAATAGAAAAGTGTCTTTTCCTTTTTCAGAAGCACAGGAAAGGGAAAAGGAAAAGTTATTTCGAGTTCATGATTGTCTCTATGTTAGGCACAGCTTGTTTGAGAGTTCATGTTTGACTATTCATGTTTGATCAGTGGTCACTGGAGCCCATGAAAAGAGGTTTATCCCAATAAGGTAGTGATCTCGGAGTCAATTGAGATATTTTCATTGCACGAACTTAATACTCTACGTTATTTGATTTATGATTAATCTTTTATAATAACTGCATTTACATGGTGATAAAAATGTAATATTTTCTTGCTTTTTTCTTTCATTGTATATTGTTTATTAAATTATTGTTTTTTCACGTTTTCTCGTAGTTTTAGACGTTTTGTGCCCCAATAATCAGACACAATCGTCAAAAAATTCGTGTGGTTAACGTATGCCATTAGTATTGAACGATGTCGGACAGACTGACATATTATGACATAGGTATTTGACTGAGATTTACCATACGAATACTTTGAAGATAGAGTCCACGCCCACGCCCACGTCACTGGAAGCACTTGTCAGTAACCCTTTAATGACCCACTACAGGGTCGGATCTCCTCTCACATTGAGAGGAGGCCTACTGGCCTACTGCGGGTTGGTGGACTTCACATGCCCTTGAGAACATTTTTTGTGAGCTCTGAGGCGTGCAAGTTTCCACATGATGTTTTCCTTACCGTAACAGCAGATGATAGTTATTTTTTTATAAATCGCACATAACTTTTTTACAAAGTCATTGGTGCGTGCCACTGGGATTCGAACCCGGACCCCTCGATTCGAGGTCGAATTCTAAGCCACTGGGCTATCACCGCTATAAGAAGCAATTACCTATGGGAATCTAATTTTAAAATTATCGTAAAAAGTGGGCCTACACGTCCTATGAGTTTAATCATTTAAGAATAGGTAGGTAACATAAGCCACCTGAACCAGACAACTTCCAAATTACATCATACAAGCTTTAGTGGGAATCAAACCACACCCATCAAACGCACTAACTACGAGTAAGCAGCCACGGTGTGATTGTTACATGTTAGAACTGCAAACATAAGTCTAGTGAGCTAGCGACGTGATAATTTTAGCACTTAACGACTCAGGCGTCAATGTTTATCGACAAACACTATTAATTAGGTACCGCTTGTTCTGTGAAGGTCTTATTGATTTTGAACTAACCTTTTCTATATTTATCATATCAATCCATCAGATCTACAGAAAAAGGAAGTCTCTCTGACAAACGTGATTCTACCGAAGGTACCTTTTAGGAACCTTTAAGGAAGATACCTAATACTTGGGGAAGCCGTGCCCTAGAAAACTTCGATAGCGTGATTCAGGATACCTGTGGCGCCATCTCTTGACCAGCACCGGAAGTTAACACTCATTCAAACCGGAAATGCTTACGTTCTAAGTGGCTAGTAAGAAGTAAGACCCACACGGTACCCTAACGTTGGAGCCATTTTTAATATTGGAAGAAGGGAAGTTAGTCTTTAGGGAAGATCTTAGTATATACCAATACGAGTATATAGAGCTAATATTCGTTACATCACATAACTATATTACATTTGCTGATTTAGTGGAAAATTCGCAACCTTATCGTTGAACTTATGACCCCAATCTAGTCAGATACCCACTTAGAACATTTGTCAAGGTGACCTTATAGCTTAAATCTAGTAATTATAATGATTTCTTATCTACTAAGTAATTTACTAAATGATGTGGCAAACATATTGAAATAGGAAGATTACATAAATTATCCATTGCAAATTAAAGTTGTCTATAAAGAAAACCAATTTTGATGAAATACTTTGGATAAGTTTATCTAAAGTTAAAGCTATGAAGCCTATCAAGAAAATTTCATGATTTTTTTCACAAAACCTGACTTGCATTTAAGGCAAGCAGTAAGTGCGCACTGAAGCCGGTGGACTAAACCTTCTCATTGTGAGAGGAGACCGGCCCTGCACTGGGTCACTAATTGGAAATGGTAGGTACCAAATATCAACAACCAAAATAAACACAAATAAAACCACAGGTAGAGCTAGTAATCCATAAACGTTTCTGAAATGTATTTTATTGTCATCGAAAATAAAAATCTGCAAATACCTACTCGTAAAATTGATGACCAATAAATTTGGGGTGGTACTGACAACCCCTTACGGCTCAGTGGCGCTCCGAGACAGTTCTGGCTGTGACGTCTTCGAATCCCGGACAAGGGTGCACGGTTCCCCAGAAAAAGATACGCAAATATGATTTTGACAGCTGACAATATGAAAATGGGAGTAGTTATCAGAATAAAGATAAAAAATGGAAATTCGTCACTTTTTATACAACATAGTACGAATATATTGGGTTATCAAGCTCTAATGTAGGTAGGTAAGTGAATTTTTTTAAGTATAGTATGAAACAAATAAACGACGGTAAAATATAGCATTTTGTCATTTCTTATAAAGATTTTTCAGGAGGTAAAAGGAATTAGTTTTATGAACCTAGGCAACCAGGGTGACATATTAATAATCTAATCTATCAAAAACTCTACCGAGGGCTTTGCTAAAAAAATTACAAAAGTGCACGTAAATCGGTAACTTCATGCGATTGAGCAGCGATCGGTCGCGTGGTCGCATCCGATGCGTCCGATCGAGCGATCAAAGCGCTGGCCGCTGGCCGCTGTTGCGACAATCGCGCAATTACGTGTAATCCACTTTGCTGCCCTTTAAACCTATACAAGGAGGATATATGAAGGACGCATAGGCCTGGGTTAATATTTTTAAGAAGGTACCTATGTCACAAAGCGAACGACTGGTGATAGCCCAGTGGCTTAGAATTTGACCTCGAATCGAGGGGTCCGGGTTCGAATCCCAGTGGCACGCACCAATGGCTTTGTAAAAAAGTTATGTGCGCATTATAAAATATAATATCACCTGCTGTTACGGTGAAGGAAAACATTGTGAGGAAACCTGCATACTAGATGCCTTTGTTCCTAAGTAGGTAACGTCTTAGGTATACATAAAATTCTCATGTCACAGTTTTAGTTACCATACTCCTCCGAAACGGCTTGACTGATTTTTATGAAATTTTATATGCATATTCAGTAGGTATGAGAATCGGCTGACTTCTATTTTTCATACCCCTAAGTGATAAGGGTTGTCCACATCTAACATTTTTATTTTATTTTTCGGACAAATTGTTTATTTTTATTTTTTAAATAATGTGGCATTAAAAAATACATACACCCTTATATCACCAACCCTATTTTTAATAGTCGATTTTTAACGCTTGATAACTTATATCGCAAAACAACGTTTCGCGGGATCAGCTAGTACATGTATAAAAATTATTAGTAGGTAACATAAGCAGGAGTAATTTCAAAAAGTAAAGTTAAGTAGGTAAGTAATGTAATAAGGCAATGTCACAAAGCTGCCTAATTCAGTTGAGGGCTGACCTACTGCCCGCTACCTGCTACCTGTAGCGTTCACGACTAACTTAGTTTTACCAGTCGCTTAATTTTGGACCTACGTACCTACCTACCCGTGCTAGTACTTAGTTCATACGTACCAGTAAGTTTTGTACGTACGTTGTGTTATACATATGACATGACATACAAAACTTAAGTTTTGACTTTTAATCAGGTCAGTCATTGCCCTTAAACACGAAAAAATACACTTGAGCATAGATAAAAAAGTGGATTAACGATTTTGTTCTGTATTTTTCCATCACATTTATTATTTATTATATTATATTAATATTATAAATATGAAAATTTGTATCGATAAATGTTTGTCACTCTCACGCAGAAACGGCTGAATAGATTTGGATGAAAATCGCTACACACGTAGATTTTAAACTACTTCAACATATAGGATAGTTTCTTTTTATTCCTTTATTAACTAAGTTTTAAAATCTACGAGGACGAATCCGCGGCAGTGTAGTTATAAAAAAAGAGTCACATTCATTAAGAAACTAATCTATGTTTTTCAAAGACAAAGACAAAAACGCTTATTTTTATCAATATACGTTTTTGACATCATAAGTAGCGTAAGCAACACTTCTTTTAGTTTCTGAAAATTAACTTCTCAAACGTCAAATCAATTGGATATTTCCCCACCCTTACCCATACTGTCTACATCGTATAGATTTAGGAGAAAATATCGAAGGCAAGTAATAATTAAATTCGGTCTACAGTCGACGGAACCCAGACATGCGACCGAGTCAACGCCCTACCATCCACTTGAGCACAGATAAAAAAGTGGATTAACGAAAACCTTTTTGTTTTTTTTTAATTTGCGAACGGATTATAGATTATGTGTTGATTAGGATTTTAATTGGGGATTTTATTGGATACAATAGACTGATTACATGAAATTTTTTTAGGATGGATGTAACTATAAATTTTTCATTAAGTACTTACTGTTTAGTCACATTTTTAAGCAACAAGGAAATACTTAATACCTACATATACATTATACATACCTACGAAATTATATGGATTGTATAAGATTGTATATCTAAATAAGGTATCCGGGTTCGAAATGAAATTTTGATAAATTGGCAATTTCCTTTGATTTTGTTATAAAATAATGTAAAATTTTAGCCACGTTTTTATCAAACTAAAAGTGTTCATTTTGATTTTAAAAAAGTTAGATAAAATAGAAACGTAGGTTTATTCAGTTCAAATTGTATCCAACTGCCACATATTGCGGTTCGAAAATAGTTGAAAAACCACTCAATCACTCCACAAACTTTCAAGAATTCAATTTTCTTCCCGAATAAGATTCGAAAAAAATAAAAAAAAAATTTCGGCCAGATTAAAGAATCGCGGAAATCGAACACCGCTGAAACTAGAACAAAAACCTCCATAGACGACGCCATGACACTTTTTTTGTCGGCGACCTAAGATGGCGTATGACATCGGATGCCTTCTAAAACAAAAGGAGGCCCCACCCATCGACGCACAAAAAAATCGCGAAAAAAATTCGGAAAAAAGCATGCAACTACAATGGGTGAATTACAGAGACAAAGCAGCGTTTAAAATGAGAATCGCGGCGAAAGTTTTTTCGTGAAGCGCAAATGAAAATTTCCGCTCCCGAATTCTCCGGGACAACGTAATCTCGCGAAGCGGCATGCAAACGTAACATCGGCACATTTACCCGGGATAGCATCAGTCGCCCACTTGTTGCACCCAACTTCTGCGACGACAAACTTCGGTATCACCCGGAACAGCTATTATCTTCCGCTACCTAAATTACGCTACCGAATATCATTAACTAAGCACCACAAAAACTTTAATTAACACTTCGACTAACACTATAAAAATTCAAGACACTACGTAATAAAGCTGACGAAAACTTCTAGCGGAACTTTGAACAGGAACTCGACTGCTAACGATTAAAAAACGGGTTAAAACTGGTATATTTCTAATCTAATACAACGGGTACAAAATATAGCACGGACCTATACAATCAATTCACAGCACAACACTAGCGTCTAGCGTCTTAAACAGTTCGGGACACTTGGCAATCACTTTGAAGAAAACGCAATTTAGGGATGTTACCGTTTAATTCGGTCGTGATTTTTTCAGATCGCGTTCGTACCGAATCGTTAGTGATTTTCGGTTTATTTGAGTATTGATAACGTGGTTTCGGCTCGGTTATTTTATTTGGTGATAACGGAGGAGATCTTGCACCAGTGCACGCGAGTGTTGCAACAGGTTGTTTGGTTGAACGGTGGACGCGCGCATGCGTATTCCAACCGGGTATGCAGTTCGCCACAGTGGCAGCGAATATATTACTTAACCCTTAATGTAATGTCTGGAATTCATGGAAATTCGGTGCGCGTTAAATTTAATCCGCGTCATATACAACGATTTTTAAACTCAATTCCGAGTGTTGGAATTTATGAGAGTAAGTTTTTGTACAACATTGTTTATAATTGTATTGTTATCTCCATACATTGTATTTACTCGTGTGGTTCGATGACACAAACATCGTATGGTGTACGACTGTTTTTGTTCAATAATAATATAATAATAATAATAATACTTCTGATTCAAATAATCACCTCTTAGGTACATTAGGAAGGTATTCTGCCAATTAATGTTACTTTAATAATTTCACCAACATGGATGTAAAACAAACGTATAAAATGAGTAGGGAAGTAGAATGAAAAAAATTACATCAACACAGAGAAAGATGTGAAAAACAAATATAATAAATGACATCTTCGTCATAAAATTTCATTTTGCGATTGAATTTTCATTTTAGTCTGTATCAATTTTTATTAAAATTAATTCACTAAAATAACCCATCAATCGATCAAATGTACCTATTATAAATGTGAAAGGTTGTGAGGATGAATGGATAGATGGATGTTTGTTACTCTTTCACGCGTGGCATTTCAAACGGCTGAACACATTTGGCTTAAATTTGGTACGCACGTAGTTTATAACTTGGATTAACATATAGGATACCTTTTATTCTACTCTGGACCAAATTCTAAAATCTGCGCGGACGAAGCCGCAGCAAAGTCGAGTACTTTATTATTATATGCAGATATTAATTGGAACATTTTTATGTCTATCGCACTTATGCCCATAATAGGTTTCTATTAATTATTCATTAAAACGAATGACAAGTAAACGAACGGTCACTTGTTGGTGCATCAATATAGATAAATGATTTGTTATGACCATTTGTATTTCCAATAATTGTTGAAAACCTTGGCCGTACATAATTCTAGAACTAACTGGGAATACGAATGCTATGCTTGGCATGCCCGTCGACTAAGGATTTTGGATTGCTCCATAAACGATAAAACTGGACACGACCTATCATTTCAATGAGGGCTTACCTACTTTAAAAGTTTACAGCTGGACATAGGCCTCTCCATAGCGACTCCACTTCGCCCAAATCTCCGCCTCTACCCATTAGTCGGCTACGACTACGATGTTTTGCCCTGTTCTGTCCAGATCCCCAAGGTTCTGCTGCTCTGCGGATTACGCCTGCAGATCAAATGATCGATGTAAACCATCGACTGTCTCTTTTGGAGAACTATGTTAGTAAGGTTCGTTTATCTTGGTGTGTCTATAACCCATTAATGATCTACTACAGGGTCGGGTCTCCTTCTTGCAATGAGAGGAATAAAGGCCTTAGTCCACCACGCTGGCCTACTGCGGGTTGGTGGTCTTCACATACCTTTGAGAACATTTTTTTTGTGAACTCTCAGGCATGCAGGTTTCCTCACGATGTTTTCCTTCACCGTAACAGCAGGTGATATTTAATTTTATAAAGCGCACATAACTTTTTTTCAAAGTAATTGGTGCGTGCCACCGGGATTCGAACCCGGACCCCTCGATTCGAGGTTGAATTCTAAGCCACTGGGCTATCACCGCTTCTTATCTTTTTTACCGCTTCTTTATCTTGGTAGGTAAACACTGATTAGTCAGATTTTTATGATTCCTACAGACTTCGTCGTTCTAGCTACTTAGTTAATAACAACTAGGTAATAGGTAGGTATTACTTTGACATCCTTCGCACCTGTTTGAGGCAGTTAAATAATCTTACAGGCTACTACTACCAGTGGATAGCACATCCGGCCTCAAATTGTAAATTAAAAAGATTGCTTCTTCTTAAGACTGCGATGGCTTATCAGGCACAAGAAATTATTTCACAACTTGTTTTTCGACTAATTCATTCTGACCGCCAGTCATGTCAGATCTAAACGACTGAAATGCCTTAGCCAGCAAAAAGCTCCCACTAACATCTGCCATCCTAACCCTTTATCCGCTACAATCGTTTATCATAACTGGACCCTTTTAAAATATATGTCTTAGTTACCTACACGTTTATTTGTTTAGTTAAATTAGTGAGTTTTAATCATAACCTCGGATGGTAAGACTCCGTTAATTTTCCGACAACCCTTTTCTTACATGTTGGGGAAAAATGACTGTTTCAGCGCTGCAGTCCTAATTGTCAGTAACCCATTAATGACCCACTACAGGGTCGGGTCTCCCCTCACGATGAGAGGGATGTAGGCCGCCGTACACCACGCACCACTACTACGGGTTGGTGGACTTCACATGCCTTTGAGAGCATTTTTTTTGTGAACTCTCAGGCATGCAGGTTTCCTCACGATGTTTTCCTTCACCGTAACAGCAGGTGATATTTAATTTTATAAATCGCACATAACTTTTTTACAAAGTCATTGGTGCGTGCCACTGGGATTCGAACCCGGACCCCTCGATTCGAGGTCGAATTCTGAGCCACTGGGCTATCACCGCAGTCCTAATTTAGTTAGTCTAAAGTCGTCATATACAGATTATGATTGAGATACACGTGTAACCCAAGGTGAAATATCGCCGACTTACATAATTATAATAGGATGAACGGCGCGCGTAACCTCCAACTCGTTACTTTAAGTACATGAATAATGAAAATATTATGCCTAGTTAGGCATTCGCATGTTTTATGCGTTTGTATATTTATAACAGTAAGGTTGCAGCGCAATCTGCAAGGATTAAAACATAAACTTTACCTATTTACAAGAAACACAGTACAAAATAACTGGTCGCAAGATAACAGTTCCGAAACGGTGACAGATGCATTAGCAATTTGCGTGGGTTATGCTATCTGAAGAATTGTGATCACAAAGTCAATTGTCAACGGAACGCAAAATCTTCATAGATTTTCTATGACGTGGCTAATACGTCACCAATATTTCAAGTCAACAGACATTTTGTTTTCGCACCTAGTAAAATTATTTTTTTTACTAGGTGCGGTTTATTTATTTTAAAAAAAGGAATATTCTTCATGGTTAAATTAAAGTGGTAAAGTAAATAGATTTCATTTTCTATTAAACTTTCGAAAATTAACCTTAAAATTTTAAAATGTATATTAATCTAAATAATCTAAAATCACCCAGCCCTATCTTACTCAACAGTTCTTGTAGAAAAGAACAAAAAAATTTAAAAAAAAATTTTGAAAATTGTTAAAGAATTTTAAACTGCAATCAACTTGACACCACTGTAGAACGCGCACCTTGGTATAGCCGTGTATAGAATTAGGTGCCAGCGATCTAGCCTTTATCTAGCCCAATTGTGAATCTTAGAACTGCGTCTTAGACTATTCTAGACATTGAGGCCAAATACTACGAATTTTGGTACCTAAATACCTATTGATGATTTTGCCGAATTTGAAGTGATATAGGAGCACAATTAATTTTAAAATATCTTTGAAAAAGGATCATTATGATTTCGAAAAAAATTACGATTGTAGTTTTGTTATCATAAAAATTCGAAATCAAATAAAATTGAAACTAACGTCTCAAAACAATGTCAAAATATTCGTATCTATATTTATAAGTTAGTGTGCCATTGGTATATGTATATGGAAAGTTGTTAGACAGATCGACATATGACATACTAATGACTAACATTTACCGTACGAATACGGTGACGATAGTGTTCATTCCAGTAATCCTACCTATAGTAACTAGACCTACAAAGTTTGACGTCAAGATGACGCAAAGAAGCTTTTATCACACAAAATCTATGAACACTTTTGATTCTCCTACTGTTATAAATGCGATAGTTTGTGAGGATGGATGGATGAATGTTTGTTGCTCTTTCACGCAAAAACGGCTGAATAGATTTGGTTGAAATTTGTTACACAAGTAGATTATAACCAATATCAACATATAGGATACTTTTATCCTTCTCTGGGTTAAATTCTTAGGTTAAAATAGTCAATGTGATTATTGGAAAATTGACTAAATTACGAACAATTGGCGCAGTGGTTAAGACACCGGTGCGTTGCGCGGAAGGTCCTGGGTTCGATTCCCAGCAGAGCAGAGATTTGAATGATGAATTAGAGTTTCTGTTTCTGGTCTGGGTGTTTGTTCTTGTCTTGTGTGTGTCCATGACGCCTACGACACATGACATACTAATGACTAACCTAAGGAATCCTAGTGTGGAGCTATGAGTGTGAAGCGTTATTATTATCATTGTTACATAAGCTATGGCTTGGTGACTTCAAGATTGTGGATTGATCTATCGTTCATGTAATTTCCTATCTGGTTAATATCTATTCGACAACTTTTAACGTTAAGAGACAAGATATTGTCCTAATTGGCTGTCGTATTGGCAGCTTTTGTAGTCCGACCGACAAACAACAACCACAAAATAATGTACGATACGCAATGACATTGTCGTACGACCGACTTGCTGTGAGCCATCGATTTTACCGACGAACGACTTAGCAACAAGAGGTAAGTAACAAATTAACTAACTCCAGAAAATGTGTGATGAGATTTTCATACATCTATTACTTGACCGAAATACAATGCATTATTATTATGAATTTCGGACAACTCGTCCGTCGTTACGTCCGTTGCAAGTTGCAGTCTGCGGCTGCAAAGTTACAGCATCGCTAATATTTGCTTCCGGCTTCTCTCACTGCGCAGAGGAAACGTTTTCTCCAATCTGTTAGTGGAGAAGAAGTATTTATCTTCCATACCTACTACTCGTAGATATATGTGCTGCTCAGTGTAGAGCAGAGGCTTACTTGTTAATTTTTTGAAGTGAAAACTTCTTTTAGCGCGGTACGCATATCTTTAGATGGGATAAAATCTCTGGACTCGCGACACCGTTACGAGACGCAGCTATAGAAGCATATAGAAAGTCAAAGTAACAATGGAAACTGTCAAAAGGAAATATTCATAAACAAAATGCGTCTACTTAATTAGATGGAACTATGGAAACTGTCAAAAGGAAATATTCATAGATTGATAAGTGTATTTTGTTATAGAAAAAGCTATATAGGTACCTATTATCCATAGCCAAATCACCAAGAAAACATCTTATATGTTTTCACTTCTGCCGGCACTCCCAGAGTGCAACCCGTTTTTTTTATAAGTAGAGCATCACAAACAGACGGGCCACCTGATGGTAAGTGGTCACCGTCGCACAGTGGTCTGAAAATCAAGCTTCATACTCATAGAAACTGATTGTCAGAAATCAATAATTAAAAAATGTTATTGTAATAAGTACACCTCCCTTTGTTAACTGTTATAGTATGAAGGTCGTGAGTAGCTCCATGTGTGAGAAAAAAAATATTGTATTTTTTTTTGTATGGGAAAAAAACTTCAAAGTGGATTTAAAAAAAACTGATCATAACTGAAGGTCTGGTATTCACATGAGTTATTACACTCTACATGGCGATTAAGATGACATACAATTGTTATGCCTTTCGGTGCCGCTTTGCATGTAGCAAGCTTTTGAAAGTTTGAGTTTTTGGTAGATGATTATTCAAGTCTTCATTTTATATTATAAGGATAACTATAACTTTCAACATGAAAATAATTGAAATTTGTATATATACAAGGAATAAATACGTACTTAGGATATATTTAAATAATATAATTGTTCAAAAAATAGGAAATAAAAAGCACATATTCAATAAAAACTGTCAAAATTTCTTTATTTGATTATACTATTAAATATTATTTCAGTAAATTATATAATTAAATGTAGTAATACTCAGAGCTTTACATATACATATATTAATTATTCTCTATTACTAACTACTTATAAAAGACCAATTATCTATCAAAGAGTATCTTCTTCATCAGAGTCCAGCATAGGTGCATTAACATCAACGAATTCAATATACTCCTTGTCTATATCTGCATCATCATCACCAATGAGAAGACATTTCATGTCATCGGTAATAGGTGTGCGTTTTGATTTTATCAGCTGTGGCCTTATGCTGGACAGGTAGGGATCTGACGAAACAAGAAGACCATTGAAAATGTCTTCGTTTGTTGCTTTTCGACAAAATTGTCGAGAATGGTCTTCTCGGATTTTTTTAAAATCTTTGTTTCTGGCTTCCGATGCCTCTTCAGATAATTTCCCAATGGGCATCATGTTAAAATGTTTAATGACTTCAGCACCGTGCATTAAAATTTTATGGACACTAGATGGCATGTAATACCAGCCATATAGTTCCACATATTTTTCTGCGGTTTGGTGCGCAAAGTTTTTAAACGCATCAACATTAATGGGCTCTCCACAAGCCATCACGCGCAAAAGTGTTGCAAATCTTTGGATCAAACTAGGATCCAAGCCTGTAATAGCTGCAGTTCTGGCAGGATCACCAAAAATTTTAATGTTGTATACTGAAAGTTTCAACGAAATCAGTATACCTAATGCTTTATCAGCGGAATACATGGGCTGAGCTTTCTCGGGCTTCAACAGTTGCTTTATCTTAGTAGCTTCCTCGGGATGTTCTCTGACTAATTTAATGATATCTGCTACGTTTTTGTTACCAGCACTTAAACCAGTTGCAAAAGCAAGGCTTTCATTGGTATGTGCTAGTAGCTCTTCCACTCTTCTTCTCTTCTGTAGCGGGCTTAGCTCAGAGAACACTTTTCTTGGACTCACCTCTGTTGATGTTCCAACACTGCAAGTCTCTGCATTCAACCCTAATGATGTTGATGCGCCCTCATTTACACTGCAGTCAAAACTAGAACATGGTTGCTGCTCTTCTAACACCAAAGAAGGTGTGATTTTTTCTTTTATGAACTCAGGCCATTTTATGTCTTCTTGCAGCCATATCTCATACTTTTTTATGAATGTTTTTCTCGTGCGATTACACGAGTTCCATTTGTTTTTCAACGAACACACAAAAGTCTGACAGAATAGTTTAAATTATTTATTTTCATTTTCTGACAAAGTAACGTTTTTCACCAAAACTTCAAATAATTCGCTGGGCTTTGAAAAACAGCTATTGTTCGCCACAAACATAAACATATCCAAATTGGTACTGAAGCTTTCCATTATAACACGAAAACAAATCGAACTAAATAAGTATAGTAAGCGCGAACAAGTGCAAAGAGCTACTAAATTAAGTTAGCATATACGTCCTATTTATATTATAACTACCCTCATTTACGCTATCATCATGTAATTATATCATTATCATGTAATTCATCTACCAAAAACTCAAACTTTCAAAAGCTTGCTACATGCAAAGCGGCACCGAAAGGCATAACAATTGTATGTCATCTTAATCGCCATGTAGAGTGTAATAACTCATGTGAATACCAGACCTTCAGTTATGATCAGTTTTTTTAAAATCCACTTTGAAGTTTTTTTCCCATACAAAAAAAAATACAATATTTTTTTTCTCACACATGGAGCTACTCACGACCTTCATACTATAACAGTTAACAAAAGGAGGTGTACTTATTACAATAACATTTTTTAATTATTGATTTCTGACAATCAGTTTCTATGAGTATGAAGCTCGATTTTCAGACCACTGTGCGTCGCCTACTGACACGTGCAACACCAGTGCGTTGCCGGTTGAGGATGAGGTCTTTTTACGCCCTTTTTGAAGAACCCCATGTCATAGTCTTGCGAAAATCCTTCTTGTGATTGTGAGTTTGAAGTTGAACATGAGTATTTTCGCACGTAAACAGAGGCGAAGTTTGATCGCGTTCAATTATAATCCGCTAACAGTTTAGAGGTGGCAAGTAAAACAGAACTTGGCGTAAAGAAGTTTGTCGTGACTTTGTTATAAAGTTGGGTGGTATAACCACTTCCGTATAGGTGTGGAACTTGAACAAAATCTCGGATAAGATGGTCGTAGTACGACCGGAATTCATTTGAATGATGAATTTGAATTTCTGTTTCTGGTCTGGGTGTGTTGTGTTCTTGTCTTGTGTCGGACTGAGGCTTACATCCCTCTCATTGTGAGAGGAGACCCGACCCTGTAGTGGGTCACTAATGGGTTACTGGCAGACGATTTGTGTGATGCAGTCGCCGAAGGGGTCAAGGCGACCATCTAAGTCCTTGCTACGCAATGCTTCAGAAAATTCATACTAACATACAAACTACTATCTTATGAATTTATTCAAATAAAGATAAACAAATGTATTCGAAACGCAGCGGTAAACAGAGAAAGTTGACCTTTGCTATACAAATATAGGACACTCTGTTTTGTTGCAAACATGAAAATTACAATTGTAAATTTTCGTTAGCTTATTCAAATTCAAATTCCTCGTTTCATATTTGATGAAATTTGAAAAAAGTTTTTAGTAGGTATGTACATAGTAGGTACGCGTGTGTGCAGGTCACCGGGTAATGACTGGCCACTGCTACCCATGGACGCACAAAACCAACCTCAAACACTTTGAATAGAACTCCTATCTGTGGTCTTTTCAAATACAAATACATTTTTTTTATAGGCCTGACAATAATACCCAAAGAGTTCTTACAATTTAAAAGATTCCTGATATCCTACCTAAATTAGCTAGACAATGTAGGTACTAATTAAATAAATTCATATAAATTTGAATAAGAGGGCGCCAGGGTAGCGTGAAGCCCGTGAAGCGCTAAGAGGCTGGTCTACTCACCCAGTATGTAGACCATGTTTTTGGTCCAGCGCTGCAGTTCCTTCCTGATGGCGCGTCGTTCCTGTTGGCAGCGGGCGAACGAGCACTCCGCCATGGCATACGCGCGGCAACCCTGGGAACAAACGAAAAAGATAAATAAAAAAAATCTCAAAAAAGTCGAAAAATTAAAAAAAAATTCGATACAACCCTAAAGACACCAAAAAACTGATAAAGTCAGGAAAAATTACCAACCAAAAAAAACATAGGAAAAAAATTACGTGTCCAAGAAAGTAGATCAGATACATTTGAAGAGGAATCGACGCAACCCTGAAAGAAATCAGAAAAAAATTGGAAAAAAATATTGAAAATGTTCAAAAAAGAACATAGGTAAGTAGGTACTTTTGATGAGATAGACGCAACCGTGGATAAAAAACAATAAAATCCCAAAATAGGAAGAAAATGAACAATAGGTAGGTAGGCAACACCACTACTTGATAAAACAAATATAGGTAATAATAAACCTCATCTTATTATTTTTGCTGTTTACAAAATCATTTTCACCTGCAGTAACGGTAAAGGAAAACAACCTAAAGAAACGCATTTGCCTGAGTCCGTCATATTCTCAATTTACGTGAAGTCCACCAACCCTCACTAGGCTAGCCTGATGGACTAGGTAAGGTAAATAACATCACCGCTTATGCCACCCATAAAGTTAATAAAACTAAAACAGCCGCTACCTTCAAAACGCAGGTCACTCAAGTTATTTGTTCACAACCAGCAACTGAGCAAATTAATAACAGCATAACTCAAATGGAACAGACGACCCCTTACCTGCCCTTTGACTTTCAAAATGAGTGGCAACTTACAGCCTAATCCTTTAGTGCTGTTGGAGATTAAAACTGGACGCTTACCTAGTGTATCTATTAATTAATAGACAAAGAAACAAATAAAAAACACAAAACGTGTATTTCCACAAATGATAGACAAAGAAACAAATAACAAACACAAAACGTGTATTTCCACAAATGTAGGTAAATATTACTCTACTAGAGACAGTAGCCAAATAGTCGAAATTCAACTAAAATAACTTATTATTATTTATTTATTTATTAACTTTCATAAAAAAACACACAGTACATAGGAAATAAAATAAAATAAACTGAAATTTAAATTGACACGTAACGGAATGTACGTACACGTCATGTTTGTCTGTGTGTGCACGTCAAAGTACTCAAACCTATGGGCCATATTTCAAACTGCTCCGTTCGCCTAATGAGCTGTAAATTGCACCCGAAATTTTCGCTTCACGTATTTTTCTATACGAGTATATTGTATGTATAAGAGGTATAGGCGACGGGACTACGCAACCTTCCGAATCTTTCCCTCCCTTATTTTCACCCTCTCAATATATTTAACAGAACCGTACTATTTTAACGGTTTCTAAGAAAGTTTAAGTATTTTCTAAAATAGAGTTTCGTTTAATAAAAAATGGGGTCGATCTGAAAACTAATTCAATTCAGTGCCTGGTCTTAGAGCTGAAATTTCATTAGTTTCTTTCTGATGGATATCGCTCTATCAGCACGCCTCCGCCTTTCGGAGCGAATTTCCATTGCAACTAGGTATTTGATGTACTTAACAGCTGCTTATATACCTAAGTACCTACTGTGCATCCAATACTTTTAAGAAACTTGAGTATAAAATAGATGAAAAAAATTAACAAAAGAAAAAAAGAAAAGAATAGAAAAGAAAAGAAAGGACTGAAGGGAAGAAAAAAGAAAGGATGGAAGGAATGGAAGGAAAGGGAAGGGAAGGAGAGGAAAGTAAAAGAAATAAAAGAGAAAAAAAAACTTCGAATTCAGTCCCTATCCTCCGGTCCTGGTACCAAAAACACAGTCATCAAGTTCTTATAAATACTTACAACTCTCATCTCATCTTATCTGGGATTTTTGGAATGATATCATAACATAATTCTTAACTTAATTCGCGCAAGTAAATCTGGTCATCAACCTCCTATTCGTTCAATAGCCTCACTCATTCTACATTTGAGGTCTATCAGGGGTGTACGAACTCCGGCCCATTGAATAGTTTTAGAGGAACTATTCAAATAGTCGGGGCTTTCCCGAATAGCATGCATTGTCATGCCATTGAACGACAATGGACTGCTTTAAGTGCAAAAATTCAGTCGTCTTTATTTCGAAGTAAAGATTCGAAAATATAGTGTTTATAGTAATTGGGTATGCAGGCGTTGATATTAAGTGGTCACTATATAAGTACATACATCCAACCTCCTTTGCTACTTATGAGTACCTACTAAGATGTTTGTCTCAAATTAAGTATATCCGGCAGTCATGTTTCTCCAGCCGAAACATAAGACATGAAGAACATGCTGCTTTACGACGGGTTAAGAGGCTGGCGGTAAGATCGGCGGAAGAGCCACTATGGCTCTACCACCTAAAAACTAGCTCAATACACAGCTAGGTATCAGAAAAATATTAAAGATCGCATACTAAATTGAGACGCCATCAATTTCCCATTCAGACAGCCGGTAGACAAAAAAAAATGAAAGCCAAGTCGTCTCAACACGAAATAAAGTTCGAAAAACGGAGAGAATCAGTGATAACGCTCCAAGGAGATCCAATTACTATAACATTCATCGGACAAGTATCGACTCGGCGGTCGATGCCCGACGGAGCTAACAAAATTCTACGAAAAACCGTTCTTCTCATCAAGGAACACCCTATCCAACACCCACCGAATATCGCCCGAACCACCCAATCTAGACCCCGAATTCTTATAAGTCTGTTCAATGCCTTCCAGTTGCACGACTGACTGCGTTCAGATTTAAGAAAGGAACGTTCTGCGCTCCAATTTCGATTAAATTGAACGCGTCGTTAAAACTCAAACGCCATAGATTATAAATCAATATAGGTAATCAACACTATTTAAATTACTTTTAATTTTAATACTTTGTAAAAATAAATAAACTTAATTAGGTACATTTTTGTGGTCGTGTAATTTTATGTTCTAAATTTAAAATGATGCGTAATTGTTCATGTTTTGGTGTAGAAGACGAGTTTGGTTTACAGATTATTTATAGATAAATTACGTGTGGGATAAGCGAGTATTGGATTAAGTAGCTCGAAGGAACTGAACGCTCCCTTATTGCGAACTCCAGACGAACGGGAGGAAGGGGGGTATCGCGAAACTATTCTTATTTTAAAATCTCTCTCCACGGAATATGCCACGAAAGAGGTTCTTATTTTAAAAATATCACGCTCCACCGAAATTTTCTTATTTTTAAAAGTCGGAGGGGTGCGAACGTTCTTCCGAAATGCACCCCCTCCCGGGTGGACAGTAATAAGTTTCTCATTTTATTATCCCATACTTTAAGGTTTCGCTTTTTCTGTGTTTACTCTTTCTCGAGCAATTATGAATGAGAGGTTTAAAAGGCTAACTAGAGACGACTTAATTTTTAGCGCGGGAAATTCAGGTGGGCTAATTTTGTAAAAGGAACGTTTTTGAAATAAGATCATTAGCGTGTCTTTGCTTACGATTTGTAGCTGAACGTAACGATTTTCTGGGGCCGTCAAAAATCGAAAATTTAGAAGTTCGCAGCCAACGATTGCCACTTAAAAATTAAAACGCTATAGCTAGAATAAGAAGGCCGTCTCGGAGGGAGCTCAAGCGAGCGTTGGTTAAAGAGCCGTGCTCCGAAATTTTCTTTTTAAAAAAACAAAAGGGGGTGCTATCCTCAAATCCACCCCCGCCCAGCGGCCAGTTATTGTTATTTCATATTCTTATTCAGAATAATACACCTTGCAAGATTTTGCACAAGAGTACGCCTTTTTAATCTGTCCTCCGCAACTGACAGTTTGAGATTACTAACTGGAGTTTTAAGACACACGTTTTCTTCATAGACGTATTTACCTAAGGATTAGCTTCGGATTTTCGTTTTAATTTTCGTGTTTGATGGACATGCTTTTTCTAATGGATTTTGGAAAAAATTAGAACACAGGCATGCATGATGACCTACTTGATGAAATCACATTTGGTTCTGATTATAAAGTTTATAGAGTTCGGTTTATAAAGTTTCATAAGTTTCACCAAAAATTATTTTAAAAAAATCAATTATTGATCTCTAGATTTCTTCATTACACCATTAGTCGATAAACGTTTACTTAAAAAAAATCGTAAATACAATACAAAAATTTCACACATGTTAACTTCAAATCCCCATTATTTTATTCAAAACCTAACTCATAAAAAATAATTTTTAATTTTCGAACGCGACCGCTTCTTTTCATGCACAACATCTTAAAAACGGAACGCCGAGACCGTCGCAGTCTATTCCATCCCGTTCGAATTTTAATTTCCGAATTCGAATTTGGAGTCGTCGTAGCGCTTACCGAAATTTCTTTTTTAATGCCTCAGGGAGGCGAGTCTTCGCCCGCTCCCGCGTTATGCTCTTATTGGGACGACGTCCTGCCCTGTTAAGACGCTGGTGTGCGTTCCTTTATGATGCCCTGGTAACCGGACAAAGGAATATGGGAATCGGACTCTGTTATATGCCGTAATGGAAATTCTAATTGCGCTTTTTGGAGGCGGGAAGATTGTGCATACGGTTTAGTTGCGGCTGAGAATAAGAAAGTGTTCTTTGAGAAAACAATAATATGTAAGTACCCCGTAGGTAGCTGTTTGCACGTAAGTAATAAGTTACTGGTATGTAACTGCGTATTTTAAAGTTGTTAGGATAAGTTTTAGATAGAGTAGTAGTAATGACTGTATTATATGTCTTATGAACATTGACGATTATTACAAATCATAGGTTTTTTATAAAAAAGAACCTGGCTTATGACTAGTTATGATGTAGGTACGGCGCGCATAGCCCCGCTGCTTGAGTAGATCGCCAGCGATCGAAAGTTAAGCAACGTCGGGCGCGGTCAGCACCTGGATGGGTGACCGCTAGTGGCGATTACAGGCGCTTCCGTGCTTCCGAGGGCACGTTTAGCTGTAGGACCCGGCTGTTATCGATACGATAGCAGTCGTTAAACCTTATCAGAGGTCTTACGGATGGTTTGAAAAGTATCGGGCTGGCAACTATGGATTAACTGCGTCCAATTTGCTATAAAAGTGGTGAAGTATGCTCCAAGTCTTCGCCGGTCCAGACCCGTGACCCGAGCCCAAACGCGTGGCCGCAGCGTTTTTGAAAGTATAAAAGTAGTTATTACCTCAACTGAATCTGAGTCTACATCAAAATACCTATAGGAAACAGAGAAATCGTAACTTATCATATTCGGACGTAAACAACTGCGACACACTTTTGCAAGTACCTAAGTAGGTATAGGTACAGTTGCTTACGAACTTAAACTTTCCTAAACTTCGAATCTTGGTAAATGTTACCTCTTCTTGGAATATTTTTAGATTTAAACGGGTAGCTCATAACTTTCACAAAGGGCCCCAATCTTTAAGGTAAGCACGTCATGAAGCCCTTATTACGCAGGGCTCAAATCTCCCCTCGGGGTCAACGACACCGCCATCCCTGACCTAGTTCAATCTGTCTGTATCGAACCTTTAAGGGTAGGGCAATTTAAGGACGGGAAAAGATAGGTGCTTATGGGTGTAACAGCGCTGGTTACTGCGGTAATAAGAATTAAAGTAGATTGAGTATAAATTACTAGTGTAGGTAGAGATCTGGCATCGTAGAACTTGTAGTCCTTACATAATAAAAACTTTATTAAGACATTATATACAGTAACTAAACTATAGTGAACCTAGTAACGTTTTGGATGGGGTAAAATAAGTTACAAAAACTTTTATCATAGCTGATTTTTAACCAATAGGTACCTACTCATATAAAATGACTTTATACGGGATTTTAAAAACCTACCAAGTAATCTATTTTAATAAATTAAAAGTAATTTTTATTGCATCATATTATTATAATATATGTATCTATTCTACCTAGTTACACGAAAAAAAAATTACAGCTGTTCCCGCCAAAAATCTTCCATGATCAAGAGGCTTTTAGGCGCCGAATTTTGTTACCCAGAAATTTCATACAGTTTATCTAGTCTTATAGAAATCTTAGACCCTAAACCCCCTATAAACAAAGAGAAAACTGAAAATCCAACTAAAAAATAAAATGTTCCACAGTCTTCCTAGCTAGCTAGATTCTATACAGATAAAAAATCAAATTACTGTTAATAAATCCCGCGCACCCCATCCTAACGCCATTTATCCCGATCCAATACAAATGCATGCTAATTTCGCATCGAATAAAAATGGCCGCCAATAATCTTGCCGCCAATTCCATTTTCTGTCAAATTGGGCGCGCCACAGATTAAATTTACGATCCGGTATATCGGATAGATTCATGTTGGCACACGGTATGTCCTTGGCTGCAACACTTTTTATGTCGGAATGCTAGGCACGGGTCTCGCCCACAACAGAAGAAGACGTAAAACACATTCTACCACGCTGTTCCACTGCAACCAATCCGCTAGTGGCCAACTCGTATCGGATGTTTCGAACCGTCCATAGGGCTAGCGACAAAGTTTAATCACAACAACCGGGACCGATGGCTTAACGAGCCCTCCGAAGCACGGAAGCGCGCATTTAATTCGCCACTAGCGGTCACCGCCCGGACCACGCCCGACTAGTGTCTTAGGTAGCTAACTCTGAAGACAGGGTTGGTCCGGGTTGGATAAGCAAGCAATTGTTATTAAAAATTTTAAGGTAAGCTATAAGGTGCTGTTTATTTGGTGATGAAGCCTTAACTTATTTTGGCGCGCGGTGTTGTGTGAGTGTGCTTGTATGTATGCAATTTTGCTTTGTGTGGCAGTGACGTCATCCACGCAACACGTATTTTCCTAGCTTTACATAGCTACTTTCATAGTCTGGTTACCATTTAAGTAAGTGGTCACCGTCGCCTATTGGTACAGACAACACCAGAGGAGTTACCGGTGCGTTGTCAGCCTTGAAGGCCGTGGTTTATTCTTCTCCACGCTGCTCCAGTGCAAATTGGTGGAGAATAAGAATTATAAGCTAGAATCCCTCTAATCCCAATTGACCAGATCACTGGGGTGCAATGAATTGAAAATTTAGTAAGTACACTTACTTACTAAATTTTCAATTACTCTTCAGGTAGGTATGTACTCTGATATTTCATCCTTTGTCTACTATTAAGCATGAAAAATTACGCTTGATAATTTTCATTATTCATTCTTTACATTTAACGGAAGCAAACCTTGGAAGTTTTATTTGAATCTGTAATGCAGAATAATTACACAAAAGTTGAATTACTCTGCAATTCAATCGAGTTTTAAAATAAGAACGAAGCAATCCAGCTAGATACTCGTTCTGTAATTTACAATAAATAAATAATTAATATAATAAATAATAATAAAACCCGGATACGACCGGGCGGCGACGAAACCGTTTCCGAACTAATTAAAAACATCAATTTCGTTAGCAACGGGGGAATATTTCAAACGCACGCACACACTCGCACACCACCCCCGTGCACACACACGAAACGCACACCACCGTTAAAAATAAGACCGGAGCTATCCGCATGAGAGAATGGTCCCGGATGTTGTCGGCTATCAAAACCGGGTAAGTTACTATATGGATAAAATGTCTTGTGAAACAGTTAACCTCTACAGACAATAACAGTCTATAAATCGAAAAAGTTTTTGTGTCAATCTATTTTATTTTTATTAAAAAAATTATTTATAGTATGATCGAACAGTCGGGCGGAATATCAACTGTCATCACGACGGGTTTTACTAGTCCATCGAAAATGTGACCAAGAATTCTAGATAAATAAATTTTGGAGTTACTAAAAAACTTTGCTTTTAAGAATGTGCAAGGTATTCACAGGTTTTATTTAATGATAACAGGACTTTACTAAACTACTACAAGATAACAGGACAGGATTTTACTAGAGCCCATCAAATATCACAAAGCAAGTTCAATATAAAGACGAAACGTATTTACACCTTAAAAGCGAGATCAGCATGTTCAGTTACCGGGTTTTCTTTTTCACCCCTCCCTTCGACTACTTGTGGAGGAATCTCGAGGAGGTGGGAAGACTTATCGTAATTGATTTTTATCTTTTGCTAAAAATTTCACATTTTGTATACCCGGTTTCTTCCTACCTCCCGGTTCAATGACTTGTGGAGGGTTCATCGAGGAAGGTAAGTACAAAATGTTTTTTTTTTCATTCTTTCAATTAAAATAATATATTGATTTTTTCATCAATAGCATATTTAAATTGTAAACTATTGGTTTATTATTGAATACCGGGTTTTTTCAATACCCGGATAAAACAACTTGGGCGTAACATAGACTAAAGTCACTCACTCACTCACTCAACACAAAACGTTAATTTCCAGCGATTGTTTATTTCTCAAGACATTTAAAAATTCTTATAACGAAGAAAGAAATCTCATTAAGCATACAGTTACCCGGTTCTTCAATCACCCGGTGCTAGAACTTGTGGGGGGGGGGTCTCAAGGAGGGGGTGGTGGGGTGGGTTATCGTAAATTGATCCGCGGCGCCCCGAATTTGACGGCGATTGGAATGGCGGCAAGATCTCGATTCTTTTTCACGAATTAGCATTCGCTCGCAATTTTTATGACTTCTGTAATTTGATGTTGAGTTGGACATTTAACTAATTAGGGATGGTTGTTGGACGATTGGTGGATTTTGTGGAGGGCTATTGAAGATTATTTAGCTTTTAAAGTTTTGGCCAAGAAAATGCATCTTGATTCTTGACTCATGTCTTGAATTGATCGTAATTAAACCAAAAAGAGATTGAGATGAGAGAGAATACTAGCGGCGATTTCTTGCGCCTGGTTACAACTTCTTCCTTTTTTTCTTTTTTTCTATATGTGATCGCATTTAAGGATCATTTCCTATTGGCTTGATTACTTTACCAGATGGTCTTTCAGATAACTTATCAATCACCTTCCTTTATTTCAGTCCTTCGTACATTGTTGAACATACCACCCCTAATTTTCCGTCTCGTTCTGGTCATCATTCCACCGGAAGGGTGGACTGTCCCCCTTTGCGTGGCTACGATACGTGGGTATGAACTTGCAGCAAAGACTTAACTCAAATCTACAAAACTGAAGTTACAAAGAAGAATTTCGTCGGTCCTCATTTCGTCGGCGAAGAGTCAAGTCTGTAAACTGTAACTCGACCACGAGCTGCTTTACATTTTGAGTATCCAGCTTAACTGTATGCTAATTGTGTTCTCAATTAGACTTTTGGCAATTTTAATTGAGACGGCAATTCAAGACGTTTTGTTCTTTAAATACTTTTAAAGTCTTATATTAAGTAAATGCTGTTTTTGTAACTGTATAAGTCACTTAAAATATACAAATAAAAAAAGGAAGGACTTCAAATGGCGTGCACAATATGGATTAGATCATTCAACCAGGTGGATAAGTATATTTAGAAGGCCCAAGTTCATATTTAGTGGAATGAATTTGATAATTAACGCATTAAGTAAAAAACATGACCGGAAAGCTAAACCTTAAAATACATAATAACTTAAATAATAGGTACTTGAATAAAGTATTCAATTTAGACGGCGTTTGTTTGGCAAGTTTAATTGAGAACAGAATTAGCTTCGTAATTTAGCCGGGGCACTCAAAATGTAAAACAGCGCGCTGTCGAGTTACAGTTTTCAGACTTGACTCTTGTCCGACGAAATGAGAGACGACGAATTTGTTCCTACAATAATTTTAAATAATATAATAATAACTTATAACTTTAATATAATAATAGCAAAGGAATCCCTGTTTTTTGACGTGCAATGGACGGATAGTATAGACGGACGTAGCCAAACGCCCATCCGTGCATTTATGAGCTATGAACGGACAAAAGAATAATTTTCAACATGAAGTGATTGTTGTAATGGAATGAAAATAAAAATAAATACATTTCTTCGTAATGAATCACGAGAATGGCTAAAGATGATAGATATTTTATGAATCTAATAATGTTTTTCCAAGTATCAAAAAACTTTATTTAAATTACCTAATAATCAAATTTGAAATATCTAAAAATATTGTACTTGTGTAAAAAAAAATAAAAAAATATATAATTATATCACTTTAATAAACTGTAAAATTAACTCTGACAAGATTAATTGAGAACACAATTAGCTCTGAATTTAGCCAGAGCACTCAAAATGTAAAACAGCGTCGCCGACCTGCTCTTACAGTCGGTAAATTGACTCTTGTCCGTAGAAATAAGGAACGACGAACTTAAAGTTTTAATTTAAGTCTGTTTTTTCTTAAGTTTTTCGGACACAAATTTAATGTTAAAAAAATATCCTTTCTTGTGGATTTCTAAATACTGAAAGTTCCATGAGTGATTTAAATTGGATTGGGATTCAACCATAATAGGTAGATACTTTTAAATTACTCAATAAAAGAGACCAACGTCTTTGAATGACATTTAGGTCTAATTAATTTTTGAAGTTTATAGATTTCGAGAAATGGATTCCAACTTTTTTTTTAAATCATAGACAAAACAAGTTTCCCTAATGTGTGCAATTGTGCATGACATCAAACGAGTAAAACATGGTTCTGCTTATCTGATTCCAAGTAAAGCATGGAAACCGCGTTATGGTACCCACCAATAACAATTAACATCCAGAGCAAACCGCGTTTATCAAACTAGCTGGGAATCGAACCCAGAACCCAATCAAAGACAAGATCGCTCACTAAACCACTGAGCCCGTCACTAAATATTCAATTTAAACACCACAAAACAAACGAGGCTTCAACATTGGTACATTCGTGCACATCTCTAAACTTAAATTGAATGTTCAGTTACCTTGAAATTAAGCCAGTACAGTCGCAGATAAAATGCAAAGCGTGCTTTGTGTCGAATTCAACAGGCGGGTAGTGAGTCGCCGCTTCGGCGCGACTGTACGTAGGTTTGTTAGTTTCGAACAATATTGTCACAATTTAATAATTATGTGTTTCACTTTATTTAAAATGAACGAGTGAGTAAGAAAAAATGTAAGTTGAATGATCAGTGCAGCTCATGGCAAACGAGAATTCCATCAACAAACCACCTTTAAAATGATCTTTTATGTAATGAAAAACAATAGGTACCTATCCTTTCCTGCATGGCCTTTGAGGTTGGTTATCGTAGTCTAAGTTAGCCATAAGATACCTATTGCCCCCAAATCTATGAGTAGTTAGAACAGTTTCATATTGATGTCATAATCAGATATTAAAACTCGGTACTATTCTGATTCAATGAGTACCCTAAGTGGTTACTGTAACCCATGGATAATTTCTTAGGTAGTAGATTACTAATACTACTTACTTACTACTGTAGTTTCAAGTTTCTTTCTGAATTCAAATGTCTAAATCCAGTGGCCTCAGTGCAGTGCAATATCTCTTCTCTCGATTCGAAATACAAACAGAGTAAAGCTAGATGAAGTTTATAAAAATCGAACGCGGCATCTGAATTCCGAATTTCGAATATTCCGTTAAAATCGCATCACGTTTTGTAAATTTTGTTATACGCTTAAGAGCTTTCCGGTATTCGGACGTCACACGTCCAAAATCGAATCGAAAGGAAAACTCGAACGTGATGCAATTCAAATATTGAAGTACTCACGCATTTTAAAATTCAAATGCCGAACTTAAAAAATGCGTCGCATAAAGAGTTCGAAATGTTTGAATATAAATTTGGAATGCGTTCCTTGTGCGACCAAGGGCGAAGAGAGATGAATTTGATTTTTTTGATAAATATTCATTAATTCATTTTACTTTAATGAAAATTGATTATCATGATCATCATGATTTCATAAATATATAAATCTGTACCTTGGTCTCAAATATAAGTACATTGATTTAGCATTTAAGTTAGAAGAAGCTTGAGAATATTTAAAAATCACATTTTTAAATATTCTCAAGCTCGGAAAAACTGTTTCCTGATTACTTTAAACACTATATTAGTATTAATTAATCGAAGAAATAATAAATGCGTAAAAAATAAGTAAAACTTTATAATTTTGATATACGAGTAAATACACACACACCTCTAGAGTTAATCCAATAGGTCGTTTAGTCTTCAGGATATACTATTGAATATACCTACAAATATACAGACGTAGAGTAAAATTTATTTTTCTCAATTTCCTGCTATAACGTACTCGTAAATTCAAATTCAAGCTCGTTAATCGCTCACAGTAAAACAAATGGCCAAATTCGGTGGAATTTCATTCGAAACCGACTGCCCTATATTCACGCGGGTGCGGATTAAAAATAAACGGCTTTTCCGCCAAATATTTTCGAACTCGCATCGGGATTATCTGCAATACTTTTTTGTGCGAGTAACAATAACAAATTCAACGGTTTTTGTTTGCGAAAAATTCAGATGTAATTTTAGAAATAGAGCTCGGAAATAGTAGACATGTTAATATTTCTATCAATTTTGTGATTTATTTTTTTCATGCCTTACATTTATATTATTTAATATTGTATTTTGTTTTGATAACCTTAAAACTATGCCTTATACTAAAGACTAAAAGTAACTTAGTAAGTTTTTTCTAATACACCTATCTGTTTAAGTTAATTTTCACTAACTTTTCTACTTCTACTTACTAAATTTTTTTTATCAAATCTGTGAAATCAAACCATTTAATTTTTGGTACTCAGTTACTATTACGTTTCAACACTTGGTCGTCTGAAAGTGGTCGCTGTAAGCTATAAGACCGCCATTTGTGCAGTGTCCTATTTTTGTTATTGATTCTGTCTGTTTCTCTCTAAGTGTGTGTTAAATAAAGAGTTTAAATAAATAAATAAATGGTATAATTGTAAGTATACTAATTGACTGACGTAACTCTTTTCTTTCTTTTGTTCTATAATCAGTTAACTGCGCTAACCTAACTGTCTCGGTCCAAAATCCGGTTTAATTTCCAGGAGTAGCTGAAACATTAACATAATCTGTGGCAAAGCCGGCTCGTACTGTATTTGGTACCTGTTGCGTCTGTTTGTCGACCCAGTGTAGGTGGGACAGTAGGAAAATCTAACTGTTTGCAAATTTTGGTCAGTGAATTGCATACCCTTGTCTTTTAGCGTATAAAGTGAGGGGTTCAGAGGGCAATCTGACGAAAGACGCGCTATGAATCGACTAGTCGACCTATCCTTCGAGGATTTTCAATTTCCAAAAGTCATTTGAAAACTTGCAGATTTCTTTATCATTAAATTCAGCAGTTATCTTTATCATTAAATTCAGTAGAACTCTAGAGAATGAGGAGAACGAATGAATGAAAACATTAAATTTAAATAGAATCGTCATCAAGATGAATGTTTATTTTAGGACCATTAGAACTAAAATTCAGGAGTCAAGTGGTGGTCAATTAAAATTGAGGGCAGTTACAATTCCAAAAGTTGTAACTGGTTTCATTTTTTTAATCGTTACATATTAATTAACTAACACGTTAACTGAGTTATTAGAGTTTTTGTCTATTAGCCTTTTTATGTGTCTATTATCATTTTTTTATTTTTATCTATTTCTATTTTTTATCTATTTCTTTCTATTATCTATTTTTAACCGATTTATATCTCTGTTTTTAACTGCAAAAATTATCTGTAGGTATGCCTTTTTATCAATGTTTTTTGCTCACATTATAAGCCCTATACTTACTGAAATTACGTCTAACTTACTTATTTTTTCTAGCTGTTCGATTGCTTGTTTTAGAAAACTCCCATCACTAAATTCAAAACCTAAAACCTGATTTTATTACTACCTACTCACTCAAAGAAAATATTTCACCAAACCAACGGTTTCTCCTGTGCTGTATGACAGTTTCGGGAAAACAAGTTTATTACGTCACGTGGACGTACATTGTTTCAATGGCCAGATATTTCGGCTACGCTTGCATCTCAGGACGGCGCGTTGCCTCGCCCTTATGCCCACACAATAGAGTCTCATTTCAGTTGGCAACACCATCATCGTCAGGTGCAGGAGTTAAACGGAAAATCGGCTTCTGTTGGAAATTCGAATAGTTTTTTTCCTCGTTTCGCGTGGCGTTTTAAACGTACGCTTTTGTCACATATTTTTTCGTGTGATGGCTCGAGCGGCTCAGTTTGTTTTGACAATAGTTTCGGTAAACTGTGAGTTGAGAGGCGATGGAACGCTGTGTGGATTTATTTTGTTGGATCCTGCTTTATTCCAGACACGGTTTAATTGGTTAATCGCTCTGTGATTCTCTGTCCTTTACCGTTCTGCCAAATTTTTGATAGGGGTTGTAGTACTTTTATACTGCTTTTCTCTTTTGCCTCTTAGTTCGTTTGTGTACTTTATCCTTAATTCTCTACATTTCATTTACACTTGCTGTAAGAGTGAACCCTTTTTAGATAAACTTGCCTGCATCTGTATTATGTGTCTGTGTCGAGATTCATACAATTTTTAATATTACTGAACAGTTATTTCCTTATTATTATCCTCGTCAATAATTTGAACAAAATATTTTAAATACATTATAAATAAATTACCTTAATGAACCAAGCAGTAACGTAAAAGCAATATCTTTTATTAACCTTTGTTAATTTCTTTTGAATTCATCAAAAGTAAAACCTAACCAATTCTAGCGCTTCCATGATAAAACTCCATGGAGCTCTTAAAATCTTCGCGCGGTTATCCGAGGGGGGGCGGTGGGGGGGACGCGCTCGTGGAAGAATACTGGAATCAATACAGGGGACAGCTCTTCATTTAATTGCCCTAAAAGCCGCACCATCACATTTAAGTCTAATCCCTTGATTAAAATATAGCCAGACATATTTAGTAGGTAACTTGTTTTTCGATAAACAGACGAGTTCGGATTTCGACGAATTCTATCCAATAACGGTAAAATTGTGAAAAAATTAAAGTACCCACCCATGATTGTATTTTATTTACAGTTTTGTGCGTAGAAATAGGCACACAAAATGAAATTAAATTACGTTGAAAATCCCGATTTGAAATTCGAATTTTAATTGCTTCGAATATCGAAAAATGAAACGAAAATTTGTTCCAAGAATTGTGATGAAACACTATTTGAAATATTTGCAATAACATTCCCACAAAAAAAATTTAAGGACGATTCGCAGGAACCATCACAAAATTCCAAATTCAACGTTCGAGCTCGCAATCATATTCCACGTTCCAAATTCGAATAGCAATTTTGAATAGCGCGTCGATTGCAGCGCTTCCGTAATAAGAATCGAAGGGAGTCCCTAAAATCTTCGCGACGGTTATCCGAGGGGCGGGGGAGGGGGTGCGCTGTGTGGAAGAATTCTGGAATCAATACAAGGGACAGCTCCACATTCAATTGCCTTGGAGGCGGCCACCTCATACATGTTTTGTCTAATGTGTTGGTTTAATATTGAGACGTGTTTGACGTTTTGAATGGATTTTTTTAGAAAATAAAAGAAAAGAATGCGTTTTTTGTTGACTGTTACATGAGAAAGATGTTACAAAAATAATAACAAGTTTAGAACAGTCTACCCTATGCGGGCAAACAATAATTATTATATAAACTGGTGTTTGTTTTTTTTTTCTATTAGGTTCGTTACAGAGCCGGAGTTTTTGAATTGGGAGCAGACGAAGTGTGTCGCTGGTTAATGGTTACACTGTGTAGGAATTCAATTGTATTTCAGTTAAGTATATTTGTTGAATGTAGAATTTTGACTTTACCCATTTAATTATGAACAATAAAAGCGACTGATTAGAATTGCGTTGTTGACTACTAAACTGAGAACCTAGGCAGGTAATATTTGGTTATTGGGAATGGTGCCTATTGAAATATAGGTTTCAATATTTTGATATTGTACTTTTCGTCGCAAAATGCATTTTAGAAGTGGATAAGAGCGGAAACGCCTCAATCTGTTTACGTCACAATGGAGTAACAGGTATGAACGGTTCAGGCTTGGTACGTATTTTACTATTTATGGTAGATGAATATATTTTTAACATGGAAGTATTTTTTACATTTCAAGGATAAGTAAGTAGTTAATAGAAATTTGATACTTAACTAAAACGTCTTAAAATGCGTCGTGACTTTAATGTAATCCTTATACGTTAATGTAGACGTATAAGTATTACATCAATATTATTAGTACTTAATAAAAATATACTTTTAGACAATTTCGTGATATCGATTTGTTATAGTTTTTTATCAATAAAGATTAATAATTCACGAAAATAATAATACTAAATGAAACACGGCTGAAAAGAAAAGAATACTTAATTAGGAATTTTATAATTTACGAGCGTTGATTTTAAAATCTGTTCCTAGAATTGTAATATCCGTTTATGAGTAAACTGAATTTACAGGAGAGAATTACCAACAATTGTAAATTTTTTTCGAATTCAGTCTCTTGTTTGAGTATCGTTCGGCCGGATTCGATTTTCCGAGGCTTTTCAGTCGGAAAGCTTATACTTAGGCCGTATTTGTAGTATTTGTTCACGACAATATTACGTGCGCGTTTGCGAGGCTCAACAAGTAGTACATCTTTAGAGTTACTTGTTCATACCTACTTACTATAGCATTGCAATAGTCTATATGATTTACTTAATCTTACATACAGTTCAGTATGATTTGCATGTGTCTTAATTTTTATGAAAAATGCAAAATTTTTGCAACGATCTTTATTTTAATGTAGGTATTTAATTTTCATTGTATTTGCTTTTATACTTTTGTCAAATTTGGAATTTTGTATTATTTATTTACCCTTAATTGTTTAAGTCCGCCTGACTTACCTAATGCTTAGTGGCATTCTCGACCAGTCACCCTTTATAAAGTGCTGTTTTCGATCAACACCACAAGAAAATCGCTGACAAATATTAATAATTCATTAAAATAATTGGTACGCACTAAGTTTGCCTTTACTAAACTAATTTTCCACCAGCGGGTCTTATGGAAGACATTTCTATGTGGAATTATTGTGCAGACTGTTCTAGTTATTTTTTATTTTTATGTATCTTTACTGTGGTACATAAATTAAAAAAAAATTTAAATTCAATGTACTTATAAATTGGGGTCCGAGATTGTAAGTCCTAACTATAACCATGAGCTGCGATAACCTGACCTATCTTCAGTTATCCATGGCCTGCAGTGACCACTACCTGCAAGTGGTCTGTACGCTCATGCCACTTTTTTATTACAAAACAATACCTTTTTTACTCCCAACTAATACCAACTGCACCCATCATTGCTCAACTCTCCACATCGCTCACGATTCATTTCAACCCCCAACCAAGCTCGACCCGACCTACTTCCCGCAAGTTAATTGTCAAAAAAGAATCAACAAAAACATCCCGAGTCTAAGTCTTAAAACTGGAATGAAAGACAGAAATGAGCCATCACAGGTAAAACAATAGCAGGAAAAACAGTGGGGTAAAATTGGTCATAATGAGTGTCTCCCCCTCCCCCCTTTGGGTCAAGCGGGAAATAAAATTTTAAATTGAAGCCGTGAAAAGACAAAACGCGGGACGGTTAGGCGGTGTGCACACTGCACTTGGGTAAGGGCGATGCAAATTTTGTTTCTCCTAATCTGTTTCTTGTGTTCTTGTTTACTTTTTTCGCGTTTTCTTGTGTTCGTGTTATACATTAACACCAAAATCGCGATTAAAAGTAGGAGAGAATATGGGGCATAAAATAATAAAACAGGGCTAAATAAATAGGGAGGTTTTGATAACAATTCAATAAAAAAATACATTAAATTCGTCGAGTCATTACAGAGGAGGAACACCACAAACAATGTGTCATGAAATTTTTATACTTACATTAGATGTAGAAGTGCCTTTTCATGTGAAGGCGAGGGTAGTTGGATTATTATATCCCAATCCTCAAAGGCTTTGTCTAACAAATTGCTCTTTGCAAAGAGTCAAAGTTTTTGATTTCGAGCGTCCTAATTTAATTTGTGTTCGCGAATTGTTAGCGTTTGTTCCAGACTTTTTGAAAAGCGTTTTGTTAAATGTATTGTTATTGCTTTTTAGATGTTAAGATTTTTTGTGTAGAATTGTTTATTCGACTTCTGTTTGGTATGGAATAGAAATGCTTCATAGGAATAGAAGTGCTGATCTTAGTTATTGAAGAAGTTGTTGTTGCTGGTGACGTCATCGTGATTCGGTGGGTATGATGACATGAGTCATGAGTCATCATGAGATCGTCACGGATAAACAACAAACAAGATTGAATTACTGATATTAGAAATTTTGATATTTTAAATGTGAAAAGTGCAGATGGATGGATGGATGTTTGTTACTCTGTCACAGAAAAATGGTTGAGCAAATTTGGATGACATTTGGTATATAAGTAGTTTATAACCTGGATCCATTTTATCACTCTCTGGACCAAGTCCGTTTCTCCACCAATCCGAATTGAAGCAGCGTGGTGTAGTACCTACCTATGCTCCAGGCCTCCCCTGTTGTGGGAAGAGACCCGTGAACAGCCGTTAAAGGGTTGCAGCCACCCACCCTAAAATGGTTTCATTAAGTCAGATAGCAAATTTCGCATATGCCTACAATTTAGCATTTACGAAATTTAAATTTTGAAATTGTTATTACAATATGCACCCACCCTTACACCAAGTGACCCGTGTCTCGCGCGGGCGAAATTAAAATCATAGCAATAATTTAAGCTTGAATTTTAATATTTTAGCAAAATTTCCGAGCGTCTCTCCACCGCAGCAATTCCACGAACTCGCACGAGACTGGACACTTGATTACGTATAACTCAGATCTTACACAAAATGTGTGTTTGGTTACTGGACTTTATTGTATTGTTTGTAACAAACGGGCTGTTAGTTTACTGTCGTCACAAAAAGCTGTAGATTAAAATTACATAGGTAATACTTGTATGTACGAGCAGCTTATTTGAATTTGTAAGTTATACAATTGACATAGCGCATTAGTAAGTTACAAAGTTGACGTAGATTAGTTGTAAGTTACGAAGTTGGTGACCTTCAAACCTTCGGAGGCAGCTGGTGCGTTCGAGCGTGATCGAGTTGGCAAGCTCCCTGCAGAACACTTGTTGCGTCCTTATGTAATCTATCCTCATGCCGATTGGATTCCATCTGTCTGTCTGTGCACGATAATTCCCTTAACTGTAAACTTGTATTGTAAACATATCTATTAGGATAGATACCTACTCGTATCTGGAAAGCAATGACATTCGGCAAACGTAGAGCCTAGATACGTAAGATAAGCGCTGATAGCCGAGTGGCTTAGAATTCGACCTCGAATCGAGGGGTCCGGGTTCGAATCCCAGTGGCACGCAACAATGACTTTGTAAAAAAGTTATGTGCGTTTTATAAAATTACGGTGAAGGAAAACATCGTGAGGAAACCTGCATGCCTGAGAGTTCACAAAAAAATGTTCTCAAAGGTATGTGAAGTCCACCAACCCGCAGTAGGCCAGCGTGATGGACTAAGGCCTACATCCCTCTCATAGCAAGAAGGCGACTTGACAATGTAGTGGGTCATTAATGGGTTACTGACAAGATAGAGCTCATATTTAACAAAATCCTAATGGATTATCTAGCTAAAGTTAAAATTTTATGGATATTAGGAACTAGACTAGCCAGCTAGAACGGCTACTAACTATAAATACAGGCTGAATTTTTGAAGTATTCGTGGATGGGGAAATCCGAAACCATGAACAATGGCGAAAAATGCTGAAAGAAGCCTGGGGACAGATTTTGATGAAAATTAAAACTGCATCATTGGATTTTCAAAAAATCAATATGCCTAGCCAGGAATCGAACCAGATTTGGAAAAAAAAAATCACACCCTATATTATTACACTATTCGATAGTGTCACTAATAAAGAACGAATTCTGGAAAGATTTCTAATTTTCCGAAGGTACAAAAAACGATCTTGTAAAAAAAATTCTACACTAACTTTTCTCGTCTAATTCATTCTCAATAAGGAGTCAACGACATTCTTAACAGGTATAATAATTATTTTTCCTTTTATTTTCACACAGACAAATTATTAAAAGATAGATTGGAAGGACGTCTACGTAATTCGGCAATCAAGAGGGCGATGGAATCGGTCGCCAACCCCGTCGAGTTATTGACTCCTAGTCTAGGCGTGTGGGTTACAAGGGTACTATTTATTTAGATGTTTGGGTTACTGGTTAACTACTTATGTATGAGCTAACATCCAAAGTTACACATGCATATGACCGACATTTTTGAGACTTTCGTAACATTTTTTTTCTTTTTCTTCTCTGTCTTTGATTGCTGTCCACAGACTCTAGGTCCGTGCTTTTTTTGCATCACAATAAATTCTTGTCTGCTTTGATTCTTTTCTTATGTATATGCGATGGCGTGCTCACTGACATCCGAGTAGTAAGTTTCCGACTTCAGTAACTTAAAGGCCAAGGGATTAGAAAAAGGCCAAGTGCTCTTTTCTTGTGTATCTAATTTTGTCTGTCTGACTATCCTATGGGGGTTCGTGAATCTAAACATTTGTGTGTCAGTTTTAAAAATTTGTCTATGTTAAATTTTGACTATGTTAGCTATTAGGTACGGGCTACGGCTATTACACGTAAGGAATATGTACGTAATTCGGCAATCAACAGGGCGAAACAATCGGTCGCCCGTCCGCCGTTCGTCCCGCACACCGACACAACACCCCGTCGAGTTATTGACTCCTGGTCTAGGCGTGTGGGTAACGAGGGTACTAACGCTTTGTCTAGATGTTTGGGTCACTGGGTAGTGGCACAGTATAAACACCGTGGTAGTGGGACTAGTGGGGTATAAATTGAGCATGACTTCATTGAAGAATGTTGATTTATAGACTGTTGTCGATATCGGTACTAAGAATGGAGCATGTTTTTGGAATAAAAGCTGGGATTTCGTTAGTCAGTAACCCATTAATGACCCACTAGAGGGTCGGTTCTCCTCTCACAAAGAGAGGGATGTAGGCTTTAAACCACCACGCTGGCCTACTGTGGGTTGGTGGACTTCACATACCTTTGAGAACATTTTTTTGTGAACTCTCAGGCATGCAGGTTTCCTCACGATGTTTTCCTTCACCGTAACAACGATTTTGAATTTTATATAGCGCACATAACTTTTTTTACAAAGTCATTGTTGCGTGCCACTGGGATTCGAACCCGGACCCCTCGATTCGAGGTCGAATTCTAAGCCACTGGGCTATCACCACTTATGTCTTTAACCTGATAATATTCTTTGTGATAGTAACCTTCGGGGTGAACGAACCCGACACTCACCCAGATTGAACAACATAATCTAAGTAAATAGGTACCCTATTAAAATCATAAATATGAAATGAAATATTACTATGAGGCCAGATTTGTAGTACTTAGCTCACTCGGGCACCTTACCACCACACTCTTAACCCGCCGTGAAGTAGCATTTCCTCAACGTAATGTGGCTAAGGCACATCCCCATTGAGAGAGAAAATCGCTCAATCCGAAGCAAGGAGCTCGCATTTCATGCAAACCTTTGACTCACCCATCTTAGTCAACCACAGTCACATCGTCTAAACATCAAGAGAGTAAACGAATTTGTTTTATCGGTAAACAAAAAACAAACCCAAAGTCTCAATCAAGCTAATTCAGCAAACACCAACGAGCACACACATCACAAAAAGCTCGAAACATCTTTAATTACTTATGTAATTAATAAGAACACACGTCTGCGCACACACCCACCGCTCGAAGCGGGCTATCTCCTAACACACACAAACTAATAATTAATCATCTTCTTCCCAGTTTTCTTGCCACCCTCCCCAGTTTAATTCCTGCCCCGACCACCCCCCTACTTTTTTCCAAAGCATGTTTTCATTTTGTACGTCTGGGAGAGTAAGGAACGGTTTCTGAACGTGCAAATTGAATTTTGTGGTCTTGGTGAATATTTTAGACGCGATACGGATATTGGTTGCATGGTTTTGTTTTGAATGGAGGTTTTTTGCCGGGGATAGGATATTGGAAGTCATTTCCGGGATGCGTTGTTTCCTTGTAAATGTGCTCTATAAATAGGTTGTGTTCCGGGAACTATTGCGTCTTTGGTAAATAATCCGTAAAGTTTTTGTATTGGCACTTGAATTTAAAAAATCGTATCCAGCTCTGAGAGGAAATAACACCACTAAGCATCTCCTAACTCCCGAAAGAGGGCAGTCTGAACAATCAAGACTGTCAAAACAGTCACGTAACTACGTAGATATAAACTATGGAATAGTTTTCCTACCATGTAAATTTAAGGAAAATTTTAGTTCTGAACAGTAGGTATGGCACAGTCCCACTCGAGGTGATTTTGCAGGGCTATTACTCACAAAGGTTTCTACAAAAGGGTCTAAAAAGAGCTCTCCAAAAGCCGACAACAAGCGACTCCCTGGTGTTGCTCGTGTCCATGGACGTGGATGACCATTTAAAATCAGGTATGCCTGGTTGACACATACTTATATATTTAATAGTTACGTCGGTCGAAAGGTAGCCTGAATAGGTTTAGTAGTTCGGTAGGTTTTGAATAGTTTACACAGTGACGACAATGCGACATGCTGTGGAGACAATTGAATGAACAAGAGCTTATGACAAGCATACACTCATATCCAGTCTCCACCTTCGAATAGGATGATAATCATATTTGAAGTCATATGTGAGCAACCACTCATGTTCACCTCAAACAAAGTACCTACCTATCTACATCAACCACACCTCCCCAACCTAAACACAAGAAATGAAGAACGTGAGGCTAGGACAATGAAAGAGAAAATAAATGTCAGTGTACGCTGTTTAACGCAATATCACTTGTACCATAATGGCTTTATTTTGATTTTATTATTGTCCTTTAACAGTTTTGGTAATGGAGTTCTAAAGGCGCCATTATGTCAACATCTTCGAATTTCTCAAATTTGACAGTTTGACAGTTTGACATAGAGATGACAATAGGATTGAATTACAATAGTTTCATGATGGCGTCGTAATAGAAAATTATTAGACGCGATCGAGCGGCTTAACAGGTCGGCTTCCGTCACATAACCAACCACACCAATCTAAAGCCTGTCAACTGTCAGTGATAGTATCCAAAACAGTGGCAAGGTTCGACGATAATTATTACGAGTTTAAAAGCCCTGTCCCCACTGACCTAACGACCCAAACCGCAGTTTGAGAGCCTTAATTTCGGTAATAGCTTTCAGTTTTAACGCCACTGACCGCAACGTCGTTCCAACGTTACTTTATTTCGAAGCGTTTAAATTTTCGACGAACGGTTTCCCCCTTTGAATTACTGAGATAAAACTGATGATGAGATTAGGTTCCGTTTTTGGTCTGTTAAATGCTTTACATGAGAGTAAGGTCCCCGAATGGTAAGTACCTACGTCTAGAGGAACACAGGCCGCCCTACGACCAGGTGGGCTGACGACCTGAAGAAGACAGCGGGGAATTGGATTTAAAGAGCCCAGGACGGGGGTAGTGGCGTCGATTACGAGAGGGCCCATGTCCAGCAGTGGATTACAAAGGGTTGAAAGGAAAGAAGCAATCTAAAATTATTGCGATTACAACACTGCCAGCAACACCTCTCAGTGAGAAGGAGGTAAGCCTTAGTCCACCACGCTGGCCGACTGGTGTACTTCACATCCCTTTGAAAACTCTATGGAGAACTCTCAGACATGGAAACCTTCACGATATTTTATTTCACCGTTACAGCACGCGATATTTAATTATATAATGCGCACTTAACTTTAAAAAAATCGGTAGGTACCACTGGAATTCAAACCATGACCCCTCGCGTGAAGACAGAATTCTCAGGCACTAGGCTCCCACCGCTTTCTCGCCACATAACTTGAAAATCGTTTATGAATCTAGAAATTTTACAAGACTCGAAGCCCACTCCCAACAGTGGCCAACCAACACTATGCACGCCAACTAATCAACATAAAACCAGCATCCGAACCAAAAAACAGCATAACCCAAATCTAATTAAGACTACAGTAACAAAGATTCCTTTGTAAAATCTAACATCTTACGTACTCCGGGAGCGAGCAGGACCGCGGGCCCCCTACCCCCCAGAGGGTAGCACCCCCCACCCTCGAAAGGGTGGCTGTATACATTTTTTCCTTTCCTTTTCTTAAGACGAAAATTTGTTACGCTTTTTATAGGTACCTATACCGGGGGTGGTGCGCCCCGATCAATAATAGCACCCCCTGCCTCCCTTATCAATTTTTCCTGCTTTAGTTTTACTTAATATACGTCGGGGGATAATTAATTAGTGCATGTTTTACGGTTGTATGTGTGTATATAGGTCATCGATATCTTAGTCTGATTCGTCTCTAAGACCGAAGTGAGGTTTTGGGCAGTTTTTGAATAGATACGATCAAGCTAAATTAAACCCTTATTTAAGACATGCAGTAATACTTACAGGATAACAGTAATACATCACTCCAATTTGATTTTTGATGGACATGACTCGAATTTGATCTCTGATGGAAATGGAACGCAGGACATCCATGCTTAGATACAGACTGGTGATCTTTAAAGATACATAATGTTTTTAAGACTTCCATGAGACTTAGATAGTTAGATTAGAACGGTAATCTTAACCCGAATTCGATTATTAAAAAACTTACTTCACCAATTATCTAACAATCGAGCAGCGTAGTGGACTATGCTCCAGGCCTCCTTGGCCCAATAGTGGGACATAAATAGGATAGCAGCGATGGACCACATTGTCAAAAATTCTTCCTAATAGGTATTCAAACTTTTGCATTTTCATACAAAAGTTTGATTAAAAATTGTTTTAACCCAATGACTGAAAGAATTAAAAAGACAACGGCAAGGTCTAAGAATTAGTTTCTAGACAACATCATAATATAGACAGACCCGAAGTTCTTCCCTTAATCAAGATCGCGTCCGATGGAGCGAGACGGTATGATGAAGGTGTCGAAATCGTCTGGAGGATGCTGTATGCATACAGATTAGAACAGGGTCGTTGACCTGGGGTTTGGAGGGTTAATTAGATTGGGTATAAAAGTATTGGCTTGCGAACGAACCTTACCTATCTATAGGATACTGTGGTATCAGTGTAAAGGACGTATTGCGAGTATGTGTATAATACCTAGTAAAGCAACATGTCCTACAAATGTTGTGTTTTGATTGGGAAAGTGTCGGAGAGGTAGGTAACTACCTACCTACACTTGTTATGTGTCTATTCTATTTTTACCGCGTTAGTACATTTCCGCCGCGAAATCGCGAAATAGCGAAACCTTTGAGTTTTGCCACCTTTTGTCCGTTGTAATAAGGACGAAACATTCAAGCATTTCGCGATTACGCGCGCATTTCGCGATTTCGCGGCGGAGGTGTGCTACCGGCGTTACAAGTTTTATTTTTCTTTCGTTTCAATTCTTAATCTTCTCTAAAGTTAAGCACCTACGATATACTTAACGAAGTCGTCTCCAAAAATATAGTTTTAGCTTAGAAATTTGTTTTTCTTAACTGAATCCACGGGCGAAAGCTTGTTAATATCTAACTACGTCACCAGACGTACAGTTCAATGTCAATACAATTAAATACAAGTCTTATTACTTTCGGATTAAGGTTAAGTTTTCTTTGGCTGTGATTTAGACGAAGATAAATGAAACTTTTGGGTTTAAATGTTAGGAGGCTTCAGGAACTCTGAACTGGGTTTCTTGGTGAATAGGTAGCGAAGCAGGTAGCAGCGGTGATAGCCAGTGGCTTAGAATTCGACCTAGAATCGAGGGGTCCGGTTTCGAATCCCAGTGGCACGCACCTGACCTGACCATGACTTTGTAAAAAAGTTATGTGCGCTTTATAAAATTAAATATCACCTGCTGTTACGGTGAAGGAAAACATCGTGAGGAAACCTGCATGACTGAGAGTTCACAAAAAAAAATGTTCACTTAGGTATCTGAAGTCCACCAACCCACAGTAACTGTAGGCCAGCGTGGTAGACTAAGGCCTACATCCCTCTCATTGTGATGTAGGCCTTGTGATCCCTATCCATCATAATACTAAAATTTCTTCCATATCCAAAAATGCTAAGTATAAAATACGTTGGTATCTTATTATCTACTTAACAAAGCATAGACTGATAGTAAGTAGATAGGTAGGTATATGAATGGAAAATTTGTGTTGAACGTAGGTACTTACCACGTGAGTTGAATTATTGCTGTCATTTATATAAAACAACGTTGGTACAAGGAAACTAGATATTTAATCGAGAATAGAATTTTAATCAGACAAGTGACGGTCAAACAGTCTGTAATTTATCAAAAAACTGGCTTTTCAAAGTTCCTATTATAGACCTAAGTACTTAAATAGACACGTGCATTGTGCTAAAAATTTGTTTCGTTTATTCATTTCGTTTTCATAATATTTTCAACGAGTAGGTACTTACCTAGGTATATTTGGTAGTTTATCGTTTCTCTTTTATTTTATTTTTTAAGTTTTTTTTTTCAAAAAAATTATTGCATTCAAGCAGACAGGACTCTTTGATAACAACGTTCCATAATTATGATCAAGGAAGATAGAGATCCAAAATTTTCACTTTTTTTTAATTTGGGATTTTTTTGGTCTAATAAAAAAACTCATAGTAAGGAGATACTAGTATCTAGGTAGTTAGATACTAGTTCCTAAGCTTTTTCTATCTTCGCATCTAATTAAAACAAAATTATACTTATAAGTAATTATAGATTAAAAAACCTAAAACATCCGACGAAAACATCAGAAATAAATTTATCATCCGATTATCGTACTGAAAACACGCTCGCAGTTCTAACAAAAAGAGTAAACGTAACGTTTGTGCGTTCCCTAAAAGTAACATCGAAAAGGGTGCTCACAGCCTGGAACAGCCAATTAAAACCAGCAACCAGGCATTAGATAATAATTGCCGTCTTGCGTACTAAACACACTCATTAATATCTGCCATTACAGACAACGCTATAAGGAATTAATGAATACTAAACCAAACGCTCGATCGCTCATCTAATGCAAATTTACCTATTTCTAAAGCAATTTGTATTCAAACGTTTGAAAAACACACCAAACCGGTCATCTAATTAGCTATAACAATGACATGAGTCGCGTTGCGCCCGCGCCATTTTGAATGTCCGACCAATCACGACGATTCGCGGCAAGGCTGGGCGCAATGTCAAAACTGTACGCTTCCTAGTAATTTGTCTAGGCCACTGGTTGTTACTATGATAGATAACGGGGCAGCCATTTTGTTTTGATATGTTATCATGCGGCAGCCGCTTTAGATAAGCTATTTGCATGAACTGAAAGTTAAGGTTAAATTAATAATTTGATGCCATTTTAAAGTGTGCGTTTTAGTTTGTCTATTTCATTGAAGTACCTAATAACAAGATTTAATTGTAACTCACGTTGAGTAGGTAATTAAGACTGAATTTGTAGACAGGGCATAAAACGGTAGGCAATGTCTCATCAATATAAATAAAAAATTTTGCACAACAAATGTATCAAACTGGCTTCATTAAGTAGATAGGTACAAATTAGCAAAGCTTCTTTTTTTAAAAAAAATATTTAACCTTAAATATCGTATAACTATGAGCAAAGCTTTTTTTTTAAATTTTTCCATTCCTCAAATTTTTGCATACAATTCTTTTTAGGTACCGTACCTATTTAAATTGGTGAAATTCCTTTACCCTAATTTATTTAACCACAGCTCAGATGAAGTTTGTATAGATTGCAAAATTATTATCTACTATGTTCAGACCTCAAAACCATAGGTAGGAAAGTATGTTTATTCACATCTGATCATAAAGTACCCCGAGAACGTTGCACATTCATAGTGTTAAATCGTTTGGGGGTTAAGTGACCCACGCCGGGTCGACCGCAAACTGCACTTTATGTCTCACACCGGGTCACCCGGGTAGAACCCCGAACCGGACTATTTAGAGCCGGGCGAAACTTAGTTTAGTTGCTGTGAAACTTCCTAAGAAATTCGTTAGACCTTAAGTTTTAAGAAGATGTATAAAGCAAAAAAAAATTAAGTACCTAATTACCTACTACTTAGGTACCAATAAGGTAGGTACTTAATAATGCAAATAGGTATGTAGGTATAATAAGTAGTTAACGTAACTACTTACCTAATGCTTATAGCTTAATTGTAAGTCGGGTCTCTGCCTAAGAAAAAATGTCATGTTTTGTTAGCACGTGTTGGTGACAAAAGATTCTGTAAGATCTTCAATTTAAATAACCTTGGCCTGGCGGTTATACGGCGGTGATAGCTCAGTGGCTTAGAATTCGACCTCGAATCGAGGGGCCTGGTTCGAATCCCGGTGGCACGCACCAATGACTTTGTAAAAAAGTTATGTGCGCTTTATAAAATTAAATACCTATCACCTGCTGTTACGGTGAAGGAAAACATCGTGAGGAAACCTGTCCTGCATGCCAGAGAGTTCACAAAAAAAAATGTTCTCAAAGGTATGTGAAGTCCACCAACCCGCAGTAGGCCAGCGTGGTGGACTAAGGCCTACATCCCTCTCATTACGAGAAGGAGACCCGACCCTGTAGTGGGTCATTAATGGTTCACTGGCAACCTAGGCCTTGTGCCGTTGGGTCTTCAACGAAGAAAAACTACAAAATTTTGAGTTGTCAACATCTGTTGGAAACACAGAAGTTGCAAACAGGACATTTCAGGAGTAACGAACCTTTAGAGTGTACTGTACTGTAGTCATTTGGGACTACTCATGAGGACTAAGATGTACGCCTCAAATAAAGTATCTCCGGCAACCACACCTCCCTAACCGAAACACAAGACATGAAAACGTTACTTAATAGTGTTCAAAAGGCGAGCGGGCAAGCTACCTACTTATATATGGCTCTACTACCAATAAATAATGCAATAACCGGTTAAAATCGGCAAATCCGTTTGATTCCTCAACCCTAGAACCCAAGTTTACGTTTACAAGGTGAATCTTAAACGATTTACGGCGTTTAAATCCCGAACTCGGCTGGCACGACACAAGATAATACCCGGAATTCGTATTCATATTTCGCTGTGTGCCCGGATTAACCGGGCAACAGTTTGCTCGGAAATGTTCCCGGTTAACCGGGTAGTGATGTGCCCGGGTGTCGAGTTTTGGTGACAATTTTGGATTTTAATTTATTTTAAAACAGTGTTGTAGATAAGTTGAGAAACTATGAGATGAGCTATAAGATAAACGAAAAAGTACTTTAACGAAAAAGTAACATCAATTTTTAAAATATTTTTGGGTTTTAAGGACGTTATCTGTTATCTATTTCAAACAATTGTAGCAACAATTTGTAGCAAGATAGGAAGCCGATGAGTTCGGTGAGGTAAAATTTTGATCAATAATAAAAATAATAAATTTATGTAAAAATGAGTAACTTGATTACTTGTAAAAATTAATTAAATCATAATATAAATAAGTCAACAATAAAGCATCAATAAAGGCTTCTTTTCTTTTTTTTAAATTAATCAACTTTCGTACCCAGGAAATCTTATCACAAACAAACCTTGGGCTTAACTAATAACTGCCTCTATCGATCTTATACCGCTGGCGTAAACAGGGATAAATTTAGACTGTTACGTAACACACTTAGCGGGCTCTCCTTTGAAGTCCGCTCGCCGTAAAAACTGAGGCGTGCACTAGTAGAGGTTACTTAAAATGTATTTTCAGGGCAGAGTGCGTTATAATCGTGTTAGTCGAACTGCTTTGATACTTTTTTAATTAAAAACCTAGAGATTAGATACCCTGGGTAGGTACTATATCAAATACCCAAGTTTGGTAGGTGTGTAATAATAGGACGACTATTCTACAAAAAGGCTATGGTGTCTGGATAAAATTTGATACAAAAATAGATTATAGATGGACCTATTTAACGAGCCAATCATTGGACCCTGCTATAGGTAGGTACCTACTTAGCGATTGCAAATCTTATATTCAATTTGACTTCTACCTTCTTTTAACTTCAAATGGATGGACCGTTAAACGCGTGGAATTATTTTAGGTGATCTCCATGTTCATTTGCTATTTTACTACAAATTGACGACCTGAGTGGTGCAGTGGTTAAGACACCGGTGCGCTGTGCGGAATGTCCTGGGTTCGATTCCCAGCAGAGCAGCGATTTGAATGATGAATTTGAATATCTGTTTCTGGTCTGGGTGTATTGTTTTCTTATCTTGTGTGTGTCCATGGCCACGACACAGGTAATCCTATTGTGGGGCTACGAGTGTGAAGCGTTATTTATTTATTAATACTGTTTGCTTCAACAACTAAAAAATTGATTAATCTGATCATATACCTAGACTTATTAATCAAGATTCCTGCATCTAATACCAATTTGAATAATACCAATCTATTAGGTGCAGGAACCTTGTTGACTAGTCGCAATATTTTTGGCATTCTATCGAAACTATCGACTACCCCCCTCACTATTTACTTTAAATCGTGTTATATTACAATCATAGAATACTAGGCGCTTTCCTACTGCCTGAAACTTCAAGTTCAGTACAACAAAAGCACTGCCCTCACAACAAAATTAAACTTTAACACCTGGACATACAGTCGGTTTTTAAACGCAGGTAAATAGGGGTTTTCTATGTTGTTTTCGGATGCAACTTATTTGTGAAAACATGGAGAAGCGAGACAGGGATAGTTACTTGCAACGAGTGTGAGGGAGAGAGGTATATACTAAATTTACGAAGCCACAGGTGGTGTACCTCGAGTACAGACGAAAGCTGGGTTGTATCTGCGAGTGAATTTAACATTTTTGGGGACGATTTCAAGGTTTTATCAAAACAATACTAGTTTTTTTTCTATTATTTGCAACCCATTAGTAGCAGTTTTAGTAGGTTACCAACTGCAAGGTCGAGTCTCCTCTCGTAATAAGAAGGATGAAGGCCTTAGTCCACCACCTTGCCTGGCTGGTAGGTGCGTGCATGCCTTTGAGAGCATTATGAAGAACATTGAAGAGATTTTGTCATGTTGTTTTCCTTCACTGTTCTGTAACACTGTTCTGTTACAGGTGACATTAAATTTTGTAAAAGTGTGCCTGCCACTGGGGTTTTTCTAGACACATTTATCTATTTAACACATCATCATTCATTCATCATCATTTCGGACCTTTGTAGTCCTCCGATAATCGAGGTCACGGCGTCCAGTCCTGGTCCCTTTGAATCCAGCGGTTATCCGCTGTCATCTTCAGATCACCAGTTCATCTGATCGGAGGGCCTGTACTCTCTACCTAGACGTGGTCGCTATTCGAGGTACTTAGTTCCCAATCGGTTATTGGTCTCACGAAATATTTAACACGTATCAAAAATGATTTAAAAAATAAAGAATACCTAAAATTAATTTCAAACTTCAGTACTAGGTTCGAACTTATCAACCCTTTAATAAGGCCATTAAAACCTACGGCGAATAGCTGAAAATATTTACAGTTACCTAGTACCTATTCTAGCTAATTGGTAAGCGAGTATGATCGATAATGTCCCAGCATTTGGTGGTTCCCAAGATTGACCACTGGATTGACCACCAACGATGGAACGACAAAAGAATTTAGACCTACCTCTTTTATTCACTGGCAATAGTACGAATGACAACAATATCATATTTACGAGCCAATGAGCAACCAAAAGCTTGATTTTGACAACGTTATAGAAGCACATATTGCAAAAAACAAGGCTAAAGAATTCAAGATGGTTTCAACGTTTACCTTAGAAGTTAAGAAGATTTAGCGACCAGTCAAATAATTTTCCTAGAATTGTTAAGATAAGCTGTGAGCTAACGTTAGCATTCAAAAAGTAGTACCCACCTAACTAATGCATGCATGTCTTGTCTACACTTTCTGTGCAGAGTATGTATCAATAAGGCGTTTATTTCTTTTTTTGTTATCGTTGACACACACCAGAGATTCCTTTGACACCAAACTTAACGATAAATCGTTAACGATAGAACAAATGCCTAAACACGGCAAAAACTCAGCCATCCATAGCCTTGTTAATAATCGTTTGGACAAAGAACGTCGGAATGAACTAATCATTAATGCATCTAACCCATTTCTGAAACTACAGCTACTAAAGAGAATATAAAAGAAGTATACAGAAAATAACTTATGATTAACGTAAATTGATGTAATGTCTTCGATAATACCTACATTAAATTTAGGTGGTGCAGCGATTTTAGCCTAGGAGGTACCTGGCACACTCTTAGCTCTTGGCTTGGCTTTGTTTCAATTTGGGAGGGGATGTGTCGTTGCAAGGTCTACTTGATTTTAGGAAAACATTTTACTCCTCGTGAGTGTCCACACACCCGCAGTAGGCCAGCGTGGTGGACTAAGGCTAGGCTGGATCCCTCTCATTGTGAGAGGAGACCCGACCCTGTAGTGGGTCATTAGGTAATGGGTTACTGACATTCGAAAATCTCGTCAAATTTCGAATGAAAAATTCTAAACCCATAAACCCATAATACTCATACTTATTATCCGAAACCGAACCGAATTAAATCCTTGTCATATTCTTGAAAATGGAACTCAAATTTCGAATTAGAAAAATTCTAAACAATTGACCCATAAAACTCAATGGCTTATAATTTTTAATTGGATCGTGATAGATTGAAATGCTAGGCTTCCAATACTAACGATATAATCACGTTATCATAGTCTTTTAAATAATTAAGCATCGTGGCTAGCTTTGAGCCAACACATCTATTATTCTGTCGCATATGACGATGCTTCCAACCCCTTTGATGACGGAATTTATTTCCGAGAAATGTTAGTACCTACAATTATTATTATCTTATTTTTAACATTTAGGTAATCATAACGTACCTATATTAGTTTGTATGTTTGTGTTCTTAGTTATTATTGTCAGTGTTTAGCTATCTTTATTAAATACTAGCTGACCCGGCATACTTCGTTTTGCCATTATAAAATATGTATATTATATCATTGCAGTTTGCATAATAGAAGTGGCATCCAAAAAGAAAAATCTTGACGTTTCTAAACGCATGACATTGCCTTATGAAGTATTCAATCTGAAATGATGTTTGACAGGTAGAACATGGGTAGAACAGTTTATATAGGAAAATGAAATTGTTGTTTTTATTATTTTCTTTACATTGTTTTCAAATTTTCTCTCCGTAAGAACCATCCTCGTACTTCAAGGAATATTTTAAAAAAAGAATTAGCGAAATCGGTCCAACCGTTCCCGAGATTTGAGCTTAGCAACACATTCAGCGACTCATTTTTATATTATAGATGTATACCTAATGTTCATTATGTGTGCTCAAATTCTACCTTCTACTTAATTATTTGTACTTACTTGAGATCGCCAAGAAGTCGAAATTCGACTGCAATTTTTTTGAAATTCGAACTTGACATGTAACGAAATGTACGTTCACGTCATGTTTGTTTATGTGTGCATGTCAAAGTACTCAAACTTATGGTAGTGTGCGAAGCGTGGTTTTTGCTTGGCGGGGCTTAACTAATGTAAGACAGTCGAATTGGACTGAGTATTACACCCTGGGAAACGCCATTGACCATTGTAAATACAATATAAAGTAGGTGCAACAGAACCTTGAGGGATAGGCCGCAGGTGACGTAAGTTTTGGACTATTTTGCGTAGCAACCTCCAATCCTTAAGATAGACCGGTGACGCAGAATTGGTCTTCAAATTCCGTAAACAAAACCGGTAATAAAAACGATGATAGACCATTTTTGTTAAAAGATAAAGCAGAAATAGTCAATGACCATACAAAAACCGACGAACCTCTAATTCTGCCAGTAACCTGACGCGTGGGAACAGGCGGAGTCGATAACGACATGACAGTGGTATTTGATAAAGTTATACTCGTACCTTAGGACTTGATGATGAAGAATGTAGATTAGATCGTATTGCAATTCTTTAGCAAAAATATTGTAATAACAAAAATGAAAATAATGCTACAATTGCTTTTATTATTTGTGCCATGTCCTTATTGGCTGATCTAACCAACTGACCAATCAGCATGAAAAAGTTTAATCACAGGGCTTTGAATGGAGCTGGCTAACTAAATACCTAATGACATGCAACAAATGATAATAAGGATATGGGATAAGAATGAACAAAATCATAAACAGCAAAATCTTGTTTTAAAGATATTAAAAATTATTTGGTCTAGCTGGTTCGCTCTGCACTTAATTAGGATTATTCAATCCAAGGTATAAAATCAATGGGAGTTTCTTATTTTTTTTAAATAGCCATGAGTTGCTATGAGTTTTCAGCCGCTCCTAAGAGTAGCACAAACACAATACGCAAATGGCAGCTCAACAATTTTGTAAATATAAGAATAAGATTAAAAGAAGAAGAATGGATAGAATAGATAAAATAAGAAAGATAGAAAAAGAAGTTACAAATAGATGGATGGAGTAATGTTTCTGAAAGCTTGCTTTATAGGACTTACAATGTAAAATTAATTGTGTATAGGGAACATCCCTATTGATACACCATAACCTATAACCATGACCAAACAAACTAGGTTAGGTTGTATTTACACACGTAATACATTCGTCTTGCCTCGTCCTCAGTGCAGTGCAGTATTGCACCGGCCTCTTTGAAATTTAATTAGCCCCAGTTTCAAGATATTAGCATGAACTCAATGGTAACACCAAGGATACAGTACCTATCACAAAAGGACTTATGTTTATATGGACATTTGTCTGTGTGTGTGTCTGTAACCCATTTATGACCTACGGCAGAGGTCGGTCGTCTCACATAGAGAAGGATATAGAGCTTAGTCCACTAGCCTAATGTGGGTTGATGGACTTCACATGTTTTTGAGAACGTTTTTGAAAACTCTCAGGCATTCAAGTTTCCTTACGATGTTTCTTTTGTCGTAAAGAATTAAACCGACTTAAAAAATAAAATCTGTAACATACTTTATGCTTACTATTTTATGGGGTTTTATGAAACTTTTTGCAAACAAACAAAAAAGAATGAGTGTCTTTTTTAAATCGGCAATATTGTTAGGATATGAAACCTATGAAAAATCTGAACTTCGAAAAGAATTCTACAAAGATTCATTTTCAGATTAAACGAAGCAAAATTAAGTAGCTGTTTAAGTGTTATGTTAATTAAATTCAAATACCTCTCGTGGTCACGAGGGCGATGATGTCATCTGCCATGACTCAATGTACTCGTAGATATCAGAATCGCTTGTCGTTCTAATGTTTTGGTTTAATTTGTCACTCCTACTTATTAGATGACGCACATTGCGCTGGGTTTCGTGGACTTAAACTTTTTGTAAAGAGAAACGTATATTCTTCTACCTCCGCCAATCGCTAATAAACTGAAACTTCAATGCATTAACGTCATTGTAATGGAACCAGAAACATAAAACTTACAACAAATGATTGATATTATTTATAGGGAGTACAAAAATTGACAGACCCAGTTATTAGACAACGTTAACAAAACGGTGAACAGTCGCATGACCAATTTTCGGGAGTACCTAACATAGTAGATAGGTTTTTTGTGGTTATAATGTAGGCTAGCTGAGTACCATCCAAACCCACTCAGCTGTTTTGGTTCAAAGCTGACTCCATACATACATTCTCACAATCCTTCCTCCCTTCCTTTCAGCCCTTGGTAGTCCACTGCTGGACATGGGCCTCCTCTAATTAACACTGCACCCGGTCCTGGGCCCTCTGAATCTAACGGTTTCCCGCTGTCTTTTTCAAGTCGCTAGTCCACCTTGTAGGAGGACGGCCTGTGCCTAAACGTGGTCGCCATTCGAGGATCTTTCTTCCCAATTTTTTGTCAGTCCTGCGAACGATGTGGCCATCCCATTGCCAGTTTAGTTTGCAAACTTTGAGAGCTATTGCTGCGTGGTGGACCCTACTTCCTACTCATTGTGAGAGGAGACCCAAGCCAGCGGTGGGTCATTAATGGGTTACAGACGCAGTATCACCAGCGGGTGTACACTAACTGTTGCGCCGCAGCCAGACGGCGACGCGACGTTAAAAACACTTCTATTGTATTGATTTTGTTCGATTCCTCGCTCCTGGCTGAGACGACGGCAACTCGGATATGCGTTCCGTACTCTCCCACTGAGTGTATGAGTTTCAGTTTAGTTTGTATTGGAATTTATTGAGGCATATACCTACCTACTCTACGACTTCTACAGATGGAGTCGTATATAGAGTCTAACATAATTTTGGTATGTCTGTAACCCATAAATGACCCACTGCAGGGTCGAGTCTCCTCTCATAATGAGAAGGATGAAGGCCTTAGTCCACCACGTTGGCCTAGTGCGGGTTGGTGGACTTCACATGCCTTCGTGAACTTTTTTATGTGAACTCAAGCATGCTGGTTTCCTCACGATGTTTTCCTTCACCGTAACAACAGGTGATATTTAATTTTATAAACCCTAATTTTAACAACCCTGCAGTGGGTCACTTTGTTAGAACTTAAGCTTGCAATCTTGTAAGCTTTGAAATTTTAAAGCTTACGAATTTGTAAACTTAACAAAGAACGCCACAAACTTACAACTTACATTGTGACAAGATGCATTATACGAATTGAAAGAATTTTTTAAATTTACATTCTTTGTTAATATCTATTTTTTACATTGGATAAAAACACATAGACCTAGTAACTTGGAAAGTAACAAGCATCATGATCATTAGGTTCAACCCTATTTTGTTAACATAAAACTTTTGAATTGAATGTAAGTCCGGATATGCGCGAATTTGAAGAGGCAAATAGTTTAGTTTCTCTAGATCGAAGTTTGAGAACAGTTAAACATAGGTACAAGTGAGACAGTGAGCTGTTTTGTCAGAGTCAACTTTAGTGCGAACAATTTTTTAAACATAAAACGTTTTTATTTAAATTGTTAACTTCACCAAACTTCACAAACAATTTACACAATAACTTATTCTTACAACTAAAAATTTTCAATTATATCTATCGATTTTATTTCAATTATAATATCGAATCCTTGCTTTCCTTCTATTCTTACCTCGGATATGTATCCCGTACTATCTTGGGGTAACTTGTTGAGCCTTTGGTTGTGTTAACGTGTTTATTATTAGGTTTTATACACAAGAAAAAATTACTAACGTAAAATTTACAAACTATCAATAATTTTACAACTTACAAACTGATAATTGGTCGATGAGCCACATCGTAGTTCAGTTCATTAGTAGTAGTAGAAATATATTTTTTAATAAGTTATACAACATAAATTATAACAATTAAATAAAATCAGTCCGACCTTTTCAAATTACGAGTCGATTGAAATTTTTACATTAATATTTTTATACTCGACTTCTCCGATTTAAACAAAATGAAGTCTGCTTTTGATCATCGCTGGCGGAATTTCGAAGCCGAAATCATCGGGTTTTAATGAGAATGATAACGAGGGTTCAAGATCTAACTTTTTGAGACGAGTAAGGGATGCTTATTTGCTTTAAATTTTGTAAAAATTAAAAAAAAATGTCTGGCTGCGATTCTGATTATTGTAAGTTTTAGATTTGAGTCTAGCTAGGCATATTTTTATCATTAACATTCCTTTAATTAATAAAAAATACAAATGACATTTGAGGAAGTAGTAAAATGATTCCTAGAAGAAAGTTAAAAATACCATTTTTTATTTAAGGTAATCAGTCCAATTCTACTTTACTCTTAAAAATGTGAAAGTTAGTGAGGAACGGCTGAATAGATTTTCATGAACTTTGGTGCACATATAGATTATAACCTGAATTAACGTATAGGATACCTACTTTTTATCCCTCTGCGGGTCTAATTCTCAAGTAGGTAAGGCAACAATACGTACCTACTACACCTACCTTCAACTTTCTCTCTTCTTGCTTTAATCCTTACCTAAAAGGTTTTATGAAAAATATCTCTCGTAGCGATAATACCGTCAATTGTGTTTTTCCTCTTTAGTTTATGTTTTATTGTAGACTGATTTTTTATGTATGGATTTTATATGTAGGTATGTATGTGCACAATGGAGGTACCTATTGTACTGTATTGTAAGTAGATAGGTACGTAGAAACCCTCGCGGAAAACCCATTACTCCTACATAACAGTTTTCGTAAGTAAAGTTCATTGAATGTAGGCCATAATTTGCCCCAGAACTTTGAAGCTTTCCCCATTAATTGTGAACAAAAGTGAAGGTAATTATACAACAGTCACCAGAAATAAACCGGGTGGTCAGTCCGCGATCCGGTTCACTCAGCTGCCACCCCCTATTGATTTTGTGCGTCCCACTCACCACCCCTTCACCTACCCCCATTTTTAAAGCGTCCGAGACAATGGACAAGTCTGCGAGATTTTCGCGGTTCTGAGTTTTTTAAATATAAAATTATCTTATACTTATATTACTTAAATTTAGTACGTGAAGCGAAAATTTTGCGTGCACTTTACAGCTCACTACACGAACGCAGCAGTTTGAAATTTGGCACAATAAAGTTTAGATAGAAGAATGCACAAATTCTAATATATTTCAATGAAATGTAAACACGCCACGCCCACTACCATAAGTTTGAGTACCTATATACTTTGACATGCACTCAACAAACATGACATTTCGTTACGTGTCAAATTCGAACTTCAATAAATTGAATAGGTACTATCTTAGCATCCTTTATGTAAAATAGGTGATAAATTACGTACATACCGAATTTCGTTCAAATCTGTTCAGCCGTTTTTGAAAGAGTGACATCATCCATATTATTATAATTGGCGGTCATATCCTACGAGCGATCTCTTCCAGATAATCTTCTAAGGAAGGAGTTAAAGCAAGAAGAGAGAAAGTTGTAAGTAGGGTAGCATAGGTACCTTAATGTTTAAAAAGTTCCAAAACAAGATCGGTAGCAAAACGCAATAGAATTCCCACGTATTGTGTTCCACGTGTAAGCTCGTCATACATTTCTGAGCTCCATTTTATTCTGTTTTATTCTCAGCCGAGCGGGGACAGAATCAACAAGTCCTCGTACATTACGCCTCCGAAACAAATACAAACAAACTTACTTAGCCCCGCTGTTTCAGCGTAAGTAGAGCGTGAGTAGAGCGTATGCTATCGGAGAAGTTAGGCGACGTTAGGCGTGATCAGTACCTGGATGGGTGACCGCTAGTGGCGAATTAAATGCGCACTCACGTCCTCGGATGGCACGATAAGCCGTCGGTCCCGGTTATTATCGATACGATAGCAGTCGTTAAACCTTGTCGGAGGCACTATATGTCAGTAACCCATTAATGACCCACTACAGGGTCGGGTCTCCTCTCACAATGAGAGGGATGTAGGCCGCCGTCCACCACGCACCACTACTGCCCGTTGGTGGACTTCACATGCCTTGAGAACATTTTTTTTTGAACTCTCAGGCATGCAGGTTTCCTCACGATGTTTTCCTTCACCGTAACAGCAGGTTATATTTAATTTTATACAGCGCACATAACTTTTTTACAAAGTCATTGGTGCGTGCCACTGGGATTCGAACCCGGACCCCTCGATTCGAGGTCGAATTCTAAGCCACTGGGCTATCACCGCTACAAGGAGGCACTAGGTATATAAGGTTTGAAAACATCCGCCACGGTTTGGCCACTATCTTCTTCATCAATCCGTATTGGAGGAGCGTGGTGGAGTATGCTCCAAGCCTCCCTTTGTTGTGGGCAGAGACCCTTGCCCAACAGTGGGCTACAAACGGGTTGCAGCCAAAAACTTAAAAAAATTATGCCCTGAAGAAGACAATGGGATACGATTCAGGACCGGGTGGAGTGGCGTGGATTATTGGAGGTGCCTACTACCAAGAGCTGAATGGAAAGAAGGAATAAATTAGGTACCTAATATTTCCCACTACGACCAATTCCAAAGCCAATTAGACATCTAAACTAAAACCAACCGTAGCGCAGTACACAACACAAAACAGTACAATTAAACAAAACACACGGAAGAAAGCGGTCTCGTTACAAATCCGAGCGCAGCAAGGGTTAGGAAGCCTTTTAGTGTACACAAAATCCAATATACAGCGCAGACGTGTGCGTCGGACGCGAAACTTGTTTGCTAACGTTACGCTATTTCTAAATAAATTACGTCAAAAGTATGCCATCAAAAACATAATAATATCTAACTTGAAAAAACCCAAGTCTCGCAACTCAGTCCTTGCACCGTAATAAGTTGTGAGATTATGTATCCATAGATTGACTTCGCAATCGCGGTAAACAAGACACAAACCGATCTGATTTTTTAGAAAGAAATGGACGTTAGAAATTCCCTAACAACAGCCAAGTCAGAGTGATTTCTTTATAGGCATAAGAAAGGTTACTATCGCTGCTTAAACAATGGCCTCAATTTCACTTCCATCTATCAAAATACACTGACATCCTGTTTAAAAAAATAACACACTAATCATGTACTCGGGCCCTTCGAACAATACTAAGGGCTATTCAAAACACGGTCTATTCTGTCGCGCAAGGTCACCGGACAAAGCATGTGTTGGACCGACGACGTGCGAATAGCGCGTTGTTTGAATAACTAGACAAAAGTCATAGAATAATGTTTTAGATGGCCCATCCGGAGTGATGTCATTTGTCTAGCTGGTTAAATTGATTGTTGGGGATTATTTAATTATACTGTGGTCGGCACGCATGGCTCCGTGGCTTGAGTAGATGGCAAGCGATCGACAAAGTTAAGCAACGTCGGGCGCGATCGGTACCGCTTCCGTGTTTCGGAGGGCACGTTAAGCCGTCGGTCCCGGTTATTATGGTTAAGATAGTAGTCGTTAAACGTTATCGGAGGCCCTATGGCCGGTTTGAAAACATCCGACATTTGGCCACTAACCCCTTTCTCCACCAATCCGCATTGGAACAGTGTGGTGGAGTGTGCCTAACGGTGAACCATTTAAGGGTTGCAGCCACTGTGGTTGGTTGCTACGGCAGATTCCAGAACGATAGAGGTATGTATGAGACCTATAGCCCACATCATCACTTATTAAATAGATAGCTAGGTAGGCTTGGTTACATAAGTTTGTCATTTTTGCACCGAATTTTCATTTTATTAATTATCTTAAATACTCTAATATTCCATTTCCCTTTATAGTTTGTTTCTTCTAGCTATAGAAAGTACCTAAAAAATAGTTCGCCAAATAAAGTCCTCTTGAAATCAGCCCGATCATTTTTTAAATTACCTGGAACAAAAAGATAGTAAATTTTAGGTATTTGGTAGGTGGATTAAGCGGGTGGCTGTTCCTCCCTCGGGAGACTTACCCCGTCTCCTCATTGCCATCTCGCACGCAGAAGTTGCTCGTACGACAACGTTATTGCATACATTTTGTCGCATGTCATCGTCATGTTCAATTAGGACATCTGAATACAGAGCCCTGTGTTTAAATTTTACCGTGTTGGTTGCTAGGTCACTTACTCGTATGTCAGCCAATTAGGACAAGGCCTTAGAATGGCTGTAGCACATACAAAAACATTTTTGTGTGTTGTTTTTCCTCTTGTGGATAACCTTTACGGGAAAATCACCCAGAATTTTCCAGAATAGGAAAATATTTGAACACTCAAATCTCAACAAACAGTCTAGGTCACCTTCCGAAGATAATGCTATGCTAATACCGAAATCTTATTCAGACCAAATGCAGCGACCTCGAACGAATGCATTTTTGTCTAGACGAATAAAAAATTTGGGTTCGAACAATGCAATTCTTAGAAAACGCAAGAAGACCAAGTGTGGGTAAGTGGCTATGAACTGTAAGCATGGGTATGAATTAACCGTCTCCAAATGCTATTATAATTTTATTAGCCTCTGTTTGTGACATTCTTCGTGTTGTTCACTTTAACATTTTGTTTGGAGAGCAAAAAGCATTAATCAATAACAAAGATAAAATATTATCTACATCTACATATTATTATGTATTTTAAATAATGAAAATGAGTTGATTTTATTTTGATTAATTTATTTAAAGCATATTTAATGTTCGTAAAAGAAAATAGCAATTTGTATCCTTTTTTGTGATCGCATCGATACGTTTCTGTATTAGAAACAGTTCTGAGGCTTAGTCTCTGAACCAGTTGTATTTTTCTTCTTACTCAAAAGTCTATAATCACTCTATAATTTTCTTATGCCTGCTCCAAGTTCCTAGTGCATTGTGACGTTTAGTTTTGGACGCAAGTTTCTAGCTACCTGCATTTATATTATAATAAATGCATACCATTGACACAATTCTGTCGATGAATAAATAACTACATTGTTTTATGAAAAATAATTTAATAATAACTAGAGATCGCCTAGTAGTCGAAATTCGACTACATTTTGTATAGAGTTGTCCATAATGTTCCCAGCATGTGAAGTCCGCTAACCAAATAGGCCAGGACAGTGGACTAAGGCCTACATCCTTCTTATTGTGAGAGGTCACTCGACCCTGCAGTGGGTCACTAATGGGTGACCACAACGGGCATTACTTGCATTAACCTACTTTCACTGACTTTTTGTTATTTATGCTGGATATCGATCGAAGCACAATAGATTTACAATTTCAATACAACTGGTCGCGTGTCCTGTAATTGCTTACAAAGTTTCGGTGAACGAATCAATTTTAGTGCACACAGACGTAAATTGTATTTTTTTCGGTTTGTATCTTTCGGTTACATCGATAATATTTCGATATATTCATCGGTAAAAACATGGACAGCTTTTACCGATGAATCACACGTCATTAAGAACATTGTGAAGAACTTTGAGGCATACAAGTGATACCTACCTACCAAATTTTTTTCATAAAGCGCAGCCGAATTTTTAGCCCCTGAAATCTGGTGTAATTTTTATAACAAATACTTTTGATGCCTTAATTTTTTAAGTATGTACCTAGTAGGTACCAACATAAAAACAAAGGTAAACATTGGAAAAAGTAAGCCGCATTTTTACGAACTAATAGCACGAAAGTTCCTACTCATTTACTCACGTGCTCATACTCTTATTTACTTGGCAACATTTTCAGAAGCTCTACAACGCAAGATACACACGGTTCTCAAACAAGATTGCACGGTAATTGCTCGGACCCTCCATCAAACTTTGGCAAGCGCTGAGTTCTACTCGCTAATATCTTTTTTGAAAACGAGAAACAAGTTATATTGCGGGTCTTATTACGAATAGAACAAGGATTTTATGACGTAACTTCTGCGCCGGACTTCGCCCGCAATCACTCTGGACTTGGGTACAAAAAATTATGAAAAGTAGGTACTTTAATGGCCCGTTTCAATATTCGCAAAACGGACTTTGTTCGGACCGTCTTGCGTTTTGAGTAGGCTAGAGCGATCTTAACAGAATTTAAAAACGTTATAGATAAAAGTGTTTTGTAAGGTTTTTTTTGTTAAAATACAATAAAAATAAATTAATATAATTTAATATTTCATGTAAAGAAACAGGCAAAATTGATGATGGTAAGGGTCGCCAGTGTGTTGGCGGCTTAAATGGAGCGGTTTACCTATGTTACGCCTTTTTTAATCATAGTTCCGTAGAAACACGTCAGATGAAAGATTGAAAATTGAGTTTATTTAATAGACACATTATAATTTTGTAAATGTTAACGAGCCAGTCAAATTTTATTCTTATCTTTTCCGCCATTTTTTCGCAATAGGAAAACGAAAATCTTAATGCGTTTTGTAAGGGGAAACCAGAAAAATCCCATTATAAGCCTACCCATCTCGTCTATAAATACATTTATTCCAGTCATAAAAACGATTCGTAGACGGAGTGAATATCGTATAATGACGTCACGGCTCACGTGTCGCGCTGACTCCGTGTGACATTTTCACGAAATTATTTCGCAGCAACATGAGACCAAATATGCAACGATAACGTGCATTTGCATGCAATATGCATACGTTCTTATGTACTGTATGAGTACCTACTTTTTACAATGCTAGAGCTAGCATAACAGTTGAAATTCGATCATATTTCGTTAAATTTTTAACTTGATACTATATCTACTATCTAGGTTAGTAAAAAAATTAGGTATACTCGTAAGACGTAACCGACACAAAAATACATAATGAAGAGACGGGAAAAGCGTTTCAAAAAGTTACACTTTGAACTTCTATGAATTATTCTAAACTCTACAATTTTTAACCTCCGCACAAAAAATAGGGGTACTGTTTATATTGAGTTATACATTTTTTTTTATTCAAAAATCGAGAAAAGCGCCTCTCTGTTTTACCCTTTAAAAATATAGATAGTAAATATTATAGTTCTCAAGGTTCGCGAGAAACTCGGCAATTCAATATACTTAAACCAAGAAAAGGCGCACAGCTGAAAATGAACTTAGGTATAGCAAGACCAGTCCAAACGAGTCGGCTTAAAATCTAGACTCCAGGCGGATGACCTAGACACTAGTGCGTGCGAGCTAGGTACCAAAACGCCTAACCTAGATGGCTGCCCTTGGCCCGCTTGGCTGCCAGGACGATTAGATTTCATTGAATTTTGATATTATATTTATATAAAAATCACGTTGCCTAACAATCTAGATAAGATTTCGTCTTATAGGTGTCCGATTACGAGTTTGTGTCTAGGTACATTCGGTTTCCAAAAATCCTAATGCTATGTTTTTAATCGGTATGATTTTAAGCGGATCGTCTATATATGTAAGTATATGTCTATACATAGATTTTTAATAGTAATTGATTAGTACACAGGTATGCAGGCCACGTTATGTTAAGTGGTCACTGCTGCCCATGGACCCCTACATCCAACTTCAAATAAACAAGAAATCCCATCTGTGGTTGTATGCGGGTGCTTTGCTACTCATGAGGACTAAGATGTGCGCCTCAAATAAAGTATCCCCGGCAACTATACAATCATCTCCAGCCGTAACACAAGATAACAATAATATTATAAAGAACATGCTGTTTTACTGGACGAGCTACTATGGCTCTTGTCAGTGACCCATTAATGATCCGCTACGGTCGGGTCTCCTATCACAATGAGAGGGATGTAGGCCGCCGTCCACCACGCACCACTACTGCCCGTTGGTGGACTTCACATGCCTTTGAGAACATTTTTTTTTGAACTCTCAGGCATGCAGGTTTCCTCACGATGTTTTCCTTCACTATAACAGCAGGTGAAAATTTTATAATGCGCACATTACTTTTTTTTCCCTCGATTCGAGATCGAATTCTAAGCCACTGGGCTATCACCGCTCTATGGCTCTACTATACCTAAAAACTGATGTTATGAGTTTTCAGTCCTAAAATATGCCATTCTCTCGTTTAGGTCATACACACGAGTGCACTAGGTACAGAGTAGGCACCGAATCGCTGTAACCTAGATAGCCGACCTTGTTCCCAATACCGTAGGACGATTTGATTCCAATGAAATTTCTGATCTCAGCGCTAGTACGATTGATAGTTGTTTGAGAATGATTCAATTCTTGGTATGTATCCGATCCTATTTTGTAGAAGTATGTAGGTAGTTACTCGTATATGCATAGGAATGTACAATTTTCATTAAATCTGTCGAACAAACAAACAATAGTTGTTGCTGCCCCACCTACCGTTCTGAGAATATGACAAGCATGCATAGGTACCTACGTGTCGAATTGATAACCTCCTTTTTTGAGGATTACTTTCCCTGGCTGTTCCAACCAAACCAATTTACACTAACCACACAGTTATATGCTCTACGTTTCGAGACGTGAATCTTTTCGAGACAAAACGAACCCATCACTAGATTAAAATCCAAAATGTGATGCACACATTTCATTTTGGATTTTAAATGTCATACTTGAAAGTGTTTTCCAGGAACGGATCTACTTTTCGGAATGTTCTTTGTCTGATTTCATTTGTGTCCGAAAATGAAATTTTTTGTATTGGTAACATAATTTTTTTTTTTTTACTTCGTAGGTAAGATTTAAAACATTTATTTATTAAGGTAGGTAATTTCACAGAACTATTTACATAACTTAGAACAAAAAAAGGAATAGGATAAAAATAAAATGTTATAAATAAAATAATGAGTCCAAACCACTGTCCTGCGGCAGGGTACCCAAGATGCTGGCTGCATTCCCCCTTTGGATAGCAATACTTATCCTTTGTCCAAAGAAGGATCCAGCTCTTGGGTCCCCAGTAACGTGATTTAATCAAACAGATAATTCTTTAAAAAATATTCTTAGCTTTTTATATTCTTCTCCTTTTTATTCTTTAATTTCATTTAAATCTAAACAGCTGTTAATAAACAGCTATATAGATATCAGTGTAATAAACATTTTATTCTCTAGAATTTTTTTTTAATCTAAAATATTTTCCTTTTCCTATGCTTTTCGCAAAAAGTAACAAAGCCCCATCATCTGACATATTCTCATGCAGCCTACGTGGCTATCAAGGTCGGTTCTTCTATTTTTCACTGGAGCCTAATTCAGTTGTGGCTTTTTCCGACTTTTTGGCCAGTTTTTATTTTCCGCGAATTTCACCCGCTCTCCGATGTGAGCTGATGTGAGCGATTTACGAAAAATGGGTGCGGAAAACTGTGAAATGAATGGAGAGGGTGTTCGACTAAATATTTAGTTTTAGTATTTTATTTTTATTTATAAGAGACAATTTTTTTAATATTGCCAACCAAAAAGGTCGCGAATCGTCTGATAAAAATAATAGATAATAAATTAAACACAAAATATAACCATAGGTATATAATAATTTAAAAATAAAATATTTGTTCCATATTTGATGATGGTATTTGATGACACCTGACATTTGTAGTAAACCAGTATAGGTAGCCTCATACGTAGCCTCATATTAGTTACAGCCACGTTACACACATATAAGTAGTTTACATTCAAACCTGTTTTTTTGCCTTTTTGGATATTTGATGAACACAAGTTTAAAGTAAGTGCGGTTTTGTCAAATTTTCTAATGTCGATTTAAAACATTTTTTGAATTTAGGAAATCCTGTCTATTCTACAACGTGGATTAAAAACATAATAATATAGGTATCAAGTATAAGATTAAAAAGATTAGCTTTAGCTGTCCAGGAAATAACTAATATTTTTTCCCTTAAACTTAAAAAATTCTAAGAATTAATCAATATTATTCATTTTAACACAACCTAATGCACATTTTCATACCATCTCAATTCAAAGCGGAAAACGCTCCTATTATACTATGGATGCAATAAAAATAATGCAATCTGCATTGCTTTATAATTGCTACTGAACCATTCAACAATAATGATATAAGTACCTACTTTAAAGTAAAAAAGTCACAATGCAAACTTTAACATTGATATTAGGTACCTAAGTACCTATGATTTTAGGTCGTTTTTAGAAATTAACATAATTCTGAAACTGATTATGTTAAATTTTGATTTCCACTTATTTAATTCCATATTGACTAGTTTTTCATCAAACAAGTTTTCCAGTTTAGTTTTAGCAAACATATCTATCTATTTTACTATAAAAACCTTAAAAAGTATTAACTTCCTAATTCCCACTCCCTAAAGCAGCAATTTGCAATTAATTCCAATTGCACAAAGCTGTAGGTACCTCTTGCCTACATCTATAACATGTCATGTCAGTACCCATTAATGACCCACTACAGGGTCGAGTCTCCTCTCACAATGAGAAGGATGTAGACCGCCGTCCACCACGCTGGCCTACTGCGGGTTTTTTTTTGTGAACTCTCAGGCATGCAGGTTTCCTCACGATGTTTTCCTTCACCGTAACAGCAGGTGATATTTAATTTCATAAATCGCACATAACTTTTATTACAAAGCCATTGGTGCGTGTCACTGGGATTCGAACTCCGATCCCTCGATTCGAGGTCGAATTCTAAGCCACTGGGCTATCACCGCTGCATCTATAACATCTACATCTATAACATACTTTATTAAAATCTTATTCACGAGTCCTATTTGTCTAATGTTTTAAATCTAATTTGCAGATATTTGTGGTGCTATAATTATGTATGTATGTATTTATGTTTCAGCTATATTACATAATTATACGCTAGGTCAGAATAGTGATTAACGCAATTAGTGCTTTAAAGGCGGATGTTAGCTCTTTGACACGTCATGATTCTTCTATATTTGGAATTTAATCGTTAAACCGCATAACTAGACCGCACCTAGCAAAGATTACTAATGGATAGGTACCTAAAAGGAAAATATTATCCAGTTCTTTGTTTTCGAGGTTAATTCCATTGTGTTGCATTGGAAAATTAATGGTTTACTCGTAATCACAAAAAATAAGTGTTTGGTATTTCACTCAAAATTACCTTTTTAAGTAGAAACTATCGTTATCCACGGGAGGTTTTTTCGTTTTTTTAATAAACTTTTTCGTCTGTTTCTTTAAAATTAATATCTTCTCCGTATCTCGAGCATAAATTAACGCAATTTCAAATTTTAATAGTATCAAACTGCCATTAGTATGGGAAGATGTCAGATAGACTGACATAATTATGACATACTTACTAATGACTCGCGTTTACCGTACGAATACTTTGACAATAGGTAGGTAGAGTTCGTGCTCACGGCACTGATCAAAAATTTTGTAAAAGTAATAGTAGCAGGTTGTAGGTCATCTGTTCAATCAACATTTCAAAACATTCTATTGGTCTTTGGTTTTATTTGGTTAAAAAACTATTGGTCGTTTCCATTGAAGTCTTTGTTCGGATTCATTTCGGCTAGTCGTTAAGGGCTATCGACTCCCGCACGATCCAGATACGACACGACGACGGCGCGGCGAACTGGGTCGCGACGTCAGAGGGGAAGGGTGGAGGGGGGGCAAATTTGTTGGCATTGACAAGTGTAGAAATAGATTGACCATTACTTAGAACACGCAAAAGTGAAAGAATTTTGAAACCCAAAAATATGAACAAAATCATGGGGAAACCTGCATTCCTAAGAGTTCTTCATAATTTTCTCAAGGAAATGTGAAGTCAACCAACTCCTACTAGACCACCCTGGTGGATAATGGACTATGGACATCCTTCTCATTACGGAGAACACCTGTACAGACAAGTAAAATTCAAGTAAAGATGATATAAAAACCGACAAAATTTTAGAACTAAAGTCTGTCAAAATGTCTGTCCCCAAAAAATTTAAGTTCAACAACCTCACCCGCCATCAAAGGCTACCCCAAAAGTTGTTAGGTGCCCAAACCCTCCTATTATCCCTCTACCCCAACTGTGAAATTACACTATCCGTAATTATGCTGAAATTTCGGATGGAACCTGGTCTCAAAGCGCGCAGGCTTTTTAGAAATAGTAAAATAAGTAGTAGGCATTTTTTCTTTGCAAATGTCATGAGAAACACCAATGCCGTGAGCATGAATTGTACGTAACCCATTAATGACCCACTACAGGTCTCTCCGTCAGGTCTCCTCTCACAATGAAAGGGATGTAGGCCTTAGTCCACCACGCTGGCTTACTGCGGGTTGATGGACTTGACATGCAATTTTGAGAATTTTTTTTGAACTTTCAGGCATGTAGGTTTCCTCACGATGTTTTCCTTCACCGTAACAGCAGGTGATATTATTTGTATAAAGTCAGTGGTGCGTGCCACTGGGATTCGAACCGTACCCCTCGATTCGAAGTCGAATTCGGAGCCGCTATTCAGGCTATCAACGGTTTTTAGTAGGGGAAGACGCCAAAACAGATATGTTGTACTACTGACGTTTACTGTTACGATCGTGTTTATGCCCAGGGCACTGAACAGCCAACGTGCTCAGTGGAGCTCACTCAGGAAAGTGTTTTGGGCAGATACGCAAGTTTATTCAACTGTATTCTGGCACAGTGTGTATAAATAACAGCGTGCAACAAGGCAATGGGACGCAGTGGCGGTAATCTCGCCAGATTCAACAGACGGGCAGGCGCCGGTGCTGACTGTACCGACTGACTACACATTCACCAATATACGATACCTATTTCTAATATTTTTCACCGGTCTGTTGGTGTTGTGGTTAGCGTTAGTTGAACCCGCGATGTTCAATTCCCACCCGGGACTATTATTTTACTATAATACATAAGTACCTATGCATTTAGAAATATATACCTACAGTTTATCAGCTATCTGATTAGGTAGCATATGGCTGCGTTTCCACCACGTTGTCCCATAATATTTATTTATTTATTATCTACGAAACCTCCCTTATGACTGTGTTGACTTCTTCTAACGCACAAAAGTAGGAAAACCAATGTCAATGTAAAAGAAGCTCAGATGAATTATTTTTGATTCTATTAATTACCTAAAATACTAGGATCTAAACGTAACAAACTTTTTTGTCAAAAAAAGCTAAATAAGTATCTTTTTCCTCTTAAGTATTATGTATTATTCCACTTTATAGTAGTTTTTATGAATGCTAATTTAATTTATTTATTTTTAACTAACTTTTGGCTGACACACGTTTCTGCTGACGGTACTTACAGTTCTCCGATTTGGGAGCTCTCGATAGCAGCGCGGCACAGCTTGCATTCAGGTTTACATTGCAACCTGTTGTCTAAACTTGAATAGATGTAACTCCGACTGTATTTTGTATTTTTGTATTGTAATATAAATAACTTTTTTCAGTCCTAACTTCTTGATACGTTATGAACACGTAAGCCCATATCGTCGTTTAAGTTCTGTCACTATGTACGTTATTTATGGATGGTTTTGAAATTTTTTCGCTAGAGAGAATCGAAAGACGCGTCGTTTCGTCCAATCAGTATTTTGATACTCGTTCCAAGGGACGACCAATAAAAACTATTAAAATTACGGAAATGTAACAGCGCGGAAGCCACCAATTGGACTCGTCCTAATGGTAACAGTAGGTAACCCTAAGTCAGGACCTATCTTTTGGAAACAATGCATAAATCAGCAGCGGTGATAGCCCAGTGGCTTAGAATTCGACCTCGAATCGAGGGATCCGGGTTCGAATCCCAGTGGCACGCACCAATGACTTTGTAATAAAAGTTATGTGCGATTTATGAAATTAAATATCACCTGCTGTAACGGTGAAGGAAAACATCGTGTTGAAACCTGCATGCCCGAGAGTTCACAAAAAAAATGTTCTCAAAGGCATGCGAAGTCCACCAACCCGCAGTAGGCCAGCGTGGTGGACTAAGGCCTACATCCTTCTCATTGTGAGAGGAGACCCGACCCTGTAGTGGGTCATTAATGGGTACTGACATGACATAAATCAGTTGGGCAACTAAGCGGTCCTGTCAGCTGCGTACGTATAGGTACGTACGTTCACGCACGATCAATTACGACCTTAGAAATACTATGGGAGTGCTCACACTGCGCACTTGTCCACACGATATGTCGTGGACAAAAGTTATCAAAAAAATCACAGCTTTATCAATAAAACTGTTAACAGACGTCCAAATGACAACTAACCTAAATATGCAATCTGTAGGAGCCGTTTCACCTGTCAAGCGGTACAGTCGCGCATAAAATTGAAAAGGATAGATAATATAAAGGATTGTTCCCGCGCGCTAGGTGGACGTTAGGAAATTAAAGTTCCGGACTGTACATTATGCAGGCTGACTGCTCCCTGGGTGGGTATGTTTGTTAGATATTTTTTAAGTTTCGTGTAGAATTTCTAAAATTCATAACTATATTCTTTTAGAGCATAGGATATTTTAATCCGCGATTTTCGTGCGTAAATTTGTACTTATTTACCTACACTGTCATATACGATAGTCGTAGGTACCTTAGATCTGCCAATTACATCAAGCGTTTAGCATTTTCGCTGTGCTCGGGCGCAAATTCATCTAAATTAACTACCTATATTAAAAAAATATTTTTACTATAATAGTAAGTAACTTATCGTAATATACTATTACACTATAATAATTTATTATGTATGTATTACCTACTCATAAATTGTAGACTGTCACATAGGTATCACTTGCAACGCCAATATAAATTCGTCTGCAGACAAACAAATTTCGTCTTACGTTCGAAAATTGAATCGTTTAAAAAACAATGAGCTCTTATCACTGAGCTATTAATGTTGCAACACGAAACCGGAGCGCTAAAATGTTGCTAGCGTTCGATACACAGGTCCTGTATTTAGTATTGACAATTTTGAAAACGCATAAAGGAAATGAAGAAAATGTTTTATTTTCTAGAATTCTAGATTAATAACATACGATCATAAAAAATCAGGAAAATAATTCTGTTTTTCTGGGACAAAAAATATTAAGAAATTGCTTAAAATTGCATGCGCAATGTTCGAATTTAAAACAAACCATTACACAATTTATAATAGACTTGTTTGGTCAGACATTTCGAGATCAAAATAATTTTGCTGACACGCTGTAGCCTCGATCTAGCCGACGATTAATTTAAGTTAGCTACAGGTGATATAAAACATTTACTTGAATTACCTACTACCTACTTACATTTGCATAGTATGAGTAGGTTTATTAGATAGTGAGTGACACAAAACAATAAATTGTCTTTAAGTGGCACGTGTGGCATATGTTTGATGACGAATTATTCTTCCTTTTATCGAATTAAATACAATATTTGGTAGACGCTTTTATGCGTAGGTAGGTATTAGTAGGTATTAGTAGGTAGTTAAAGCTACGTTTAGAAATCAGTTTATTTTATTTTTTGTATTACCATGGCCCCTAAGCATTTAATTTTGTATGGTACGTGTATCTCTACTATTGCTGGTTTAGAAGAAACGAAGATATTTAGGTGATAAAGCTATTCTAGCTCGCCCGGGGAGGCCTCCCGCCAGCCTCTTAACCCGTCGTAAAGCAGCATGTTCTTCATGTCTATTTGGCTGGGGAGGTATGGTTTCTGGAGATACTTTATTGGAGGTGAACACCTTAGTTCTCAAAATTAATACTTCATACAATTTTAAATAGGATTTCTTCTTTTTTTGAGGTTGGATGTCCGCCGTGAGCGGCAGTGACCACTTAACATCATGGGCGGGGGGCGGGCCTGCATGCCCGTTTTTTACTCTATTAATATAAAAAAGACAGTACAAATAAACAGAAATACGAGTAAATCTAAAATTGCAGTAGGTACCTATCCACCTCAATGCCATTGTACATGCATTTAAATACCAGCCGATAGATCAATTTTAAAGTAAAATCACGATTGTATGTAACCTGTTTATTCATTCGTTTAATGAATTACAGACTGCTTATGTAATTACATTTTTTAACTTGACTGCATTTCTTGACATATATTAGTGCGGATTTGAGACAAGTTGTTTTCTCAGATAGCAAAAACGTCGTACTTATAAGCATTTATTTCACATTAATAAACAAATTAGATAGATATTTATTTTCGGTCACAATGATCATTATTAGCTTAATAACCATGATTATAGGAACAATAATAGACTTATACACTCATCACTTACTAGGATTCTTTATATCATGGGTGCCATGGAGAGAAATGAACACATAGGTACCTACTCAAGATATCAGACGTGAATCAGAAAAATTTATTTATTCAAATTTCTGCGCCACTGACTGTGAATCAAACCCAATACCTATGTGTGTGCCTATCCTCCATATAGTTCGAAACCAAAGCGCCAGGCGGATCGTTGTTAATATTATTGTAAGTTTAGAATAAACAAGATTAGTACAACATGCTTTCACACAAAATGCCGAATACCTACTAATCGAGCACGTATGTACAATTAAGTTAAGCAAATTAAGAAAAATAGAAAAATAAGAGAGTTTGGTATGTCCATAACAAAACACGTTCCACATGTGCGGATTGTTGCAAAGAAAAATAAATGCAAATAAAATATTTAAGTATTATTATTTATTACCTAAGTTCACATAACAGATGTACCTACAGACAGTCTACACGTTAAAGATTCGTCGTTAAAATCTCGATATTGCATCTCGCAGGTCGTCGCACTCATCTCGTCACCAGAACGTTTCCCTGAAACGAACCGCTAATCGCTTCCTGTGCTCATTGCTTTGTCAATGACGCTTTTGACGTATTGGATCGTGTGTTGCTTGTGTGAGTGTGTGGCGAAATTTTTTGTACTTATAACCCTTGCTAATACTGGCGACCGATTCAGTGGTTTTGTCTGCTGACTTCTGGCTGTAAATGTTTACACACCTCATCAATCAATCAATGATATCAATTAATCGATTTTTTGTCGATGTTTTTGTGTTTGATTCCGTCATAATGAAGTTAATATGACAAAGTCCCAGCCTGTTAGCAATTGGCGGGGCTTATATTGCTAAGATAAACGTTAATTAATGTAAAACACTATTCAAAAACTTTTGTGCCCAATTAAGAACTTGAATATAAAAGAAACGATGAAAAAGGAAAGGAATTTTATTGCCTTATGGAAAAAATCCCTTAATTACGAAGACAAGAGCCCCTTATTTAATAAGTAAGGCTTTTGAGACTTGCCTGATTGAATTAAATTAAACTTTAACAAAATCAAAGTAGTAGTTGACGAATAATTTTATTGATTAATTACTAATCAAACAGTTTCTATCGATAGATACTAATTGGAGCCTTATCATAGAATTTATTCTATTTCGATACTTTTAATTCGACGATGCAACATTTTAGCTACCAATATTCGCGTTCTCAATTTAAAATCCGTTCGGAGAACACGAAAAGATAACAAAAATTTCCGCGCCAATTCCGCGGAAGGACACTCGAGCCGTTGTTTGAATTCAGAACGCTTTCCCCGAAAGCGGCTGGCGCCATAACTTTTTAAACTATGGTTCTATTTGACGATGATTGACATTTTTGTTGCCATCTAAATTTTCAAAAAAGGAATGTGATTGAATAAAAACAATCTGACGGGAATCAATATTTTACCGTTGTTTGAATTCAGAACGCTTTCTGAGGCGCCACAACATTTTTAATTGTCGTTCTATTTGACGATGATTGACATTTTGTTTAAGTAATTTCTAAAATGTGATTGGTCGTAATAAGCATTATATACCATAAACAATGGGGACTCGTGATTTCCCCATAAATCTTAGCCTGACAGCTTTCTAAATAAAGCGCAATGGAGTAGATTGTCAAATTGAATGATAGATCACTATTTTGTTCATCGATCATATTAGGTATTATCTATTTTTAAAATAAGTGGATAGGTACTTTTATGCATGCCTAGGTTTGTAGATAACCTGTAGTGGCCAGTTGTAGGCTCGGCTCTCCCCTTATAGTGAGGAGGATATACCTAAGCTTTAGTCCACCACGCTGGCCTACAACTGGTTGTCATGCCCTTGAAAACATTATGAAGAACTCTCAGGCTAATCATGATCACATGTTTTCCTTCATCGTTAGATATTGTAGGTGAGTTGAAGGTTTTTGTACAAAACGATACCTTACAAAGTCATTGATTCATAATAATTTAAGTATTTACACTAAAATGTGTTAGAACAAGATGTTAGATGGTCTTATAAAAATGTTACCTATATTGATTAAGTCGTAGTAGATACAATAAGAGTAGCACAGTAGGTACATAGGTATGCGCATCGCGGAGTGTCCTGGGTTCGATACCCAGCGGGACAATTTCGAATGATGAGAGCAATGTATGTATATACAGTTCATTTTTATTCTCTTGTTTTATTTGGTAAACAATTTTGGCACTACTTTTTATTGAAAAAATGTTGAAAAATTGCTTTAAAAAATAAATTATAGTTTATAGAAATCTGTTTCTGTATTAAATGACAATTTGTTTTCATTTTTTTTATAATTTTGTGTCTGCATTATTTTTTAATCGCAAATTAAAATAAAAAGACATGCTAAGATTGTTTACCAAATATGCCAAGAGAATAAAAATGGACTATACCTACCTATTACTAATCCAACGCAAGAACTGGGTTGTTTACTTCCCAACTTCTAAATACCTACTGAATACAAAATATTCTATTACCTACTCAAATACAATCCACAAGACTCAATCTTCGAAACACGTTCTTAAAAACTAAAATCAAATCGAGTGAACTCGACTAGGTATAGATTTGCGAATGACCATCACTAAAATGCAGCGGCGGACGTAAAAAAGCGGTTAATATCGCCTGCGAGCTAGTCTCTTATTAGTGCAATAATAACGCAGGCGCATCCGTGAGAACAACGCATGCGCATGCGCATAGCTAAATAGCAGCAAAACATCGGTCCGCGAATTCAATGTAAAGATCAAGACCTTTTATTACGGCCAGCGTAAGAAAATGACAACGTCTACGCGCCATTTACGTCCACAGCAATCTAGATAAAACTAAAAACAACTCAAATTGAACCTTATTCACTGCGCAATAAGGGGGACTTAGAGACCTAGATTAGATAGCTAACTGTTTAGAACGGTTGGAAATGTCAAACCTTAACCTCAAAACCGTGACGCTTGCGCGGCCATTTTAGATCCGTTCGGGTGTTTTCGGCGCGCTTCGGCGGCGCTCGGTGACAAATTTAGAATGGCCTCCGTTCGGTTCGGCCGTTAGAACTATTTATGACATAATGGGAACTCGAGCGCTGGTTGGAAAGGTCAAATTGTGGTGGACGTCAACTAGCTAATAACAGGGTGCCATTGAAGAGATAAGGACGCCTTGTATCTTGAACTATTAGATAGGATGATGGTCTATTTTAAAGGTCTTGCTGTTTAACTGATGCTTAGGTGCTTTTTAGATACCTATGGTTATTACCGCTGAGTAAGTATATAAATGGGTATCGGTTTTTAGGCAAGCGTGAATATCCTACTATCCTAAATACTATATTAGATGTAAATGCGAAAGTTTTTGAGAGTGGATAAAGCCGCGGGTAAAGTCTAGTAAATAATAAATGGTGAGTTATCGTTCTTTTAAGATTGAGATATTTTTTTAATCTATCCCTGCACATACTAATAATTATGGGAGTAAGGATTTAAGTACCTACCTACTTAGATAATTAACAAAAGAGAGAGTTAGGGCTTTGAATTATTGCTAGAATAGAATCGACCAGAACACAGTTTTACTTGTAACAAAACAGACGTAACAAAACATCTTGTTTACAAGCAGGTGTGAGAAAATATTCTTCAATATTCTTAATTGAATTTTAGTTTTCTACAAGTTTTATACAGCCACGTTAATTAATTGAACAAAACAAGTCACACCGGTTACGTAGACCCTAAGCACAGTGGGTAATTCCTTATATTTTGTTGTAGATAATAAACTAAGTCAAATATTAGTGTAAGACGGAGTTTGAAGCTGGTAAGCGGTTGCTGCAGATGGCTGAAGCTACGGCCTTCAGTCAATTCAAGAGCTAACTGGCCACGCAGAAGAAGAAAATGAAGAACACGAGTGTTGAAAATGAGAACTGTCATTATTGTAATGGACGTTAAATACAAAAGATTCATCTTTTAGAAGGTATATTAATAGATACGTGCTTACTACGCGAATGGAACAGTTTGAAATTTGTCACAATTAAAGTTTATATGGAGAAAATTGCACGAACACTATTACTTAAGTAGGTAGGTATTTTTTAAATAAAATGTACATTAAACACACACTACCATAAGTTTGAGTACCTTGACATGCACACATAGAGAAACATGACATGTCAAATTCAAATTTCAATAAATTGTAGTCTAATTTCGACTACTTGGCGATCTTTAGTAAGTATAATTCTCCTAACTGTAGATAAGTATACTTATCTACGACGCTCAGATATTTCTCGAATAAAATGTAATGCGATAGTAAATAATAGAGCATCTACTTTCGCGATGTCGATGCACACTTCTAGTGGGAATAGTAGTGACGAAAATTCCATCGAAACAAGCACTACACGACTTAAACCAATCCCTCTTCAAGCCAAAACCGCCCTTACACTCATAACTTTAAAGCAGAATTTCCCATAAATTCGTCACGTACGTAGGACGTTTTGATGCACCTCATAAATGACTAGCAGAGCCTAATGACAAGGTTAAGTGTATGAAACGCAAAGAAACTGGTTTTAAAACATTCGCCCGCCGTTAGCGATAGACAAAAAATACGGCGGCCATCTTGGATAGATGATGACTTTTCTTGTTGAATTGCGCAGATCGAATGCGTCTAGTAGAAATGTCTAATTTAGATGGCACTATTATCTAGACGGTAGGGTCGGAAAGTTTTTAGCCGACTTCAAAACGAGGCGGGTGTATATTCGACTAGTAGGTGAGTACTTATCATTTATGTCTGGAATCCTTATACAGCAGGTGATATTAATGTTGTAAAAGCTCCAGTAATTTTTAACAGACATTACCTAAGTAATACGCCAAATTGTTAGCTATTGGGCTATCAGCGCTTTTCTATATCTACCTATGTTTCAAAATACCTCATCTACTTAGGTATATTTAAATCTCTGATTGATTCCATCTTTAAAACAACAAATGGCCCAAACATCTTATTCCACATGACCGACGATATGACCCCAAATACCTATTTCTATGTTATGTGAAAGTTGCATCCATGGTTGCAGTTACCACTTAACATCAAACTTGAATTTTTAATAGTAACTGAGTAGCAAACAGACATCCAAGCCACCTAATGTTGCCACCCAAATAGAGAAGAAATCCTATCTGAGGTTGTATGCTGCTTTACTACGCATGAGGACTAAGATGTTCGCCCTTTGTTCAAATAAAGTATCCCCGTCACACCCACCCACACACACACACACACACACACACACACACACACCTGCACATAGTAGGCAAACATATACACCCACACATATACAACACACACACACATGCACACACACACTTTAAATTTGTATAAAACATGAAAGTAGTTCTGTTAAAATTATTTTATACGTAGAAATGTATTTAACTTAGAAAGAGCGGGGCATCCTGTCACAGGTATTATTTTACTTAAAAGGATGCCTCCACTGTGTTAACAAACTTTTATTTGAACTTTTTGAAAATAAAGAAATTTTCATTTTTTCAAAACGTATCAATTTCGTTACCAAGGTAACCAAATTTTTGTTGGTAACGTTTTTGATTAGTGAATTACTTACACTCTCCATATTTTTCTCATACCGGGCGCCTTTCCAAAAAGATGTGCTGTCTACATATCGCGTACCTTTATTCTATGTTAAATTATTCACGGAACTGGCCAGTAGCAGAAGTCATTATATAATTGCAATCTATGTTTTGTTGTACATATGTACTGGTACGTATCTATGTAGGTACCTGCCTACGTAGACAGACTGGGATGTGGGCTGCACCGAACTGCATTTCAATGAGATAGATGGCTTAGTTTCTAGGTGTTTAGATTTATCGAGAGAATTGGGTGTTATTCGTTTAAACTTCATTGATATGTAGTATCTATGTGTTGAAATGTACTTTGAGGTATTAATTTGAGCCTTTGAGATTTATCTACAAATCAACAGATTTACGTTGGTAGCCCAATGGATAAGAAACCAGTCTCTTACTCGAGAGGTTCGGGTTTGAATCCCAGTAGCACGCACATGTCTTGAAAATTAATAGGTGTGCTTAATAAAAATATCACCTACTGTAACGGTATAGAAACATCGTGAGGCATGCCTGAAAGTTCTCCATACCTAATGTTCTCAAAGATTTGTGAAATTCACTCGCACAAGGCCAGCGAGGTGGACTACGGCCTGCACCCTTCTCAGCGTGATTGTGAGAGGAGACCCCACTCCACACTGGGTCACTAATGTGTTAAATACATTTAAACCGGTCACTAATCGGTTCCAGACAAAGTTAGGCCGTGAAACTGTTGAGAAACCATTCAACAGATAACTGAAAAAATACGTACTAAGTAGTACCTACCTATAATATGTTTTGTTTATGTATGTTTTCAAAACATATTTTACAAAATTAAATAGGTACCTACGACTTCAGAGCGGGAGGTCCAATTGTAAGTAGTTAGATTGTAATTTCGGCTCGCTGCCATTTATTTGGGGTCCGCGAATTTGATTGCGAACATCCATATTGTATTAGGATGTGATAATATTTTTTCATGCCCTGGTTTAAATTCTGTAAAAGCGATCTTTGTAAGAGGTAGAACTTGTTTAGTTCAGGCTAGTAGGTCTCTACCACTCTTCTAATCCGCCGGAGCATATTCTACATATCGTAAGGAAATGTATAGTCCATTTTTATTCTCTTGTCAAATTTGGTAAACAATCTTAGCACGTTTTTTTTTATTTTAATTTGCGATTAAAAATAATGCAGATACAAAATTATAAACATTTAAAAACTAATGGTCATTTAATACAGAAACAGATTTCTAGAAACTACAACTTTTTAAAGCAATTTCAAACTTTTTTTCAATAAAATGTAGTGCCAAGATTGTTTACCAAATGAGACAAGAGAATTAAAATGAACAGTACGTACATACATAATTTCGCATAAATGCGCGTTACTGGGATCCGAACCTGGATATCTCGAGTAAGTGACTATTTTTAATGACTTGTAACTAATGACTACTTTTTTCTCTTCTTATACTCATGGAGGTACGACAAAAATTAACAATATAGGTTGTGGTCCTGTCCATGCCCATCAGTGGGATACGAAACACGTACATTTAATACAGACTCAGGAACAATGGTACACAATTCGAATTATACGGTTTAGTCACCGTGTTTGCGTTCTCGTGATCGGAATTAGTTAGAGCTAATTAGTCTGGTTGTTATACATGTTTGTTAGCCTTGATTATTGCTAGTGCGGGTTCGATGCTGTGTTCGGTAAAACATAAGTTCGTTCGGTAAAACGACTGGCCTGTTGGTCTAGTGGTTAGCGACCCTAACTACTACGCTGGAGATCGTGGGTTCGTTTCCCACCCAGGACAAATATTTGTGTGATGAGCACAAGTGTTTGTTCTGTGTGTGGGTGTAAGTTATCTATACAAGTATGTATTTAAAAATATACATGTATGTTTATCAGCTATCTGGTTACCATAACACAAGCTTACAGCTTACTTTGGGATCAGAAAGCCATGTGACAGTAAGTTGTCCCAGTCCACCCACAATATAAGTAGTTGTGAAAGCTTAAAGGGAGTTTTTGAAAACGTTTCTTAACGCAGTAGTTGATAGGTTATTGAGTTGGGTACAGGGTCCTGGGTTCGATTCCGAGTGGAACAAAATTTGCCTGCAATTACAATTTGTCTGCAATTTGTCTGTACGTGACCCACTGTATGGTCGGAAGACCTTATTAGTATGGGATAATAAATCGGCCGTAAGCTACCACGCTATGGTAGCGTTGATAGCCCAGTGGCTTAGAATTCGACTTCTTAACCGAGGGTCTGGGTTCGAATCCCGGTGGCTTTGTAATAAAAGTTATGTGCGTTTTATAAAATTAAATAACACCAGCTGATACGATGAAGGAAAACATTGTGAGGAAACCTACATGTCTGAGTTAAAAAAAAACTCAAATGCACGTGAAGTCCATCAACCCGCATTAGGCCAGCGTGGTGGACTAAGGCCAGCGTCCCTCTCATTGTGTGAGGAGACCCTGTAGCGGGTCATTAATGGGTCAGACAAGCCACCACGATGGCCTTTTGGGGGTTGATGGACTTCATGTGCCTTTGAGAACTTATGGAGAACTCTCAGACATCAGGGCTTTTAGTGTTCATCACTATCGTCAAATTATTCGTATAATACCTATAGTAAAGGTCAGTCATTATTAATTTATTATGTCATAATTATGTCAGTCCATCTTGACATCTCTCCATACTAATGGCAGCTCGAAACAATTACTATACGAAACTGCGATGTTTCAACGTCGCAGCGAGTGACATTTGAAAAAAATCTATTAACTATCCTATCCATGTCAATGGTAATTAAATGCACGCTAGAATTTCCGAAACACAAACCTACCTTTACACGAAAGCGACAAATTTCCTACCCCACAAACACCCCGAATTGTTTTCACGAACATGATCAGATATGCCCTGATAAGCTTACATGCCGTCTTAGTTGCCATGGATGTCCACGGTTCGAAAAACTGTTTCTTTTTGTTAAATAACATACTTTTTAAAACACTCGTCAACCTCACCCAAGTGGCGCAGTGGTAAAGACACCGATGCGCTGCGCGGAAGGTCCTGGGCTCGATTCCCAGCAGAGCAGAGATTTGAATGATGAATTTGAGTTTCTGTTTCTGGTCTGGGTGTGTTGTGTTCTTGTATTGTGTGTGTCCATGGCACCCACGACTCAGGGAATCCCAGTGTGGGGCTATGAATATAAAGCGTTATTTATAAAAAAGTACCTATTAGTGTAATTATAACGTGTGCCATTAGTATGGGAAGATGTTAGACAGACTGAGATGACATACCTACTAATGACTGACGTTTACCGTACGAATACTTTGACGATAGTGTGCATAAATGTTCATACTCACGGCACTGAAACCAAATACTTTTATGTGACCATTTCAAATACTTTTATGTGCCTGTTTATAGCCAGATTAGTACAAATTTTCTCTGTTTCCTAGAAAAGCTTACTTTAGTTGAGGTTTTTTTTTTAAATCTTTAATGGCTATCCACAGACTCTAGATCCGTGCCTTTTTGCATCACGTTACTTGTAATATATTGCCCCAGAAAAAGTTCTTTGTAAATTTTGGCCCGGTGTCTCCTTGGATCGTCCCGGGCGTTCCTTTATGGTTTCTGCAATGAGTTTGTTGAGGTATAAAAAGTGCAGAGTTTTTCCGTCCGAATTTTACGGAATAAGTTGACGTAAGACTAACAGTGTGAGCGCTCCCATAGTTTTTCGAAGGTCGGGATTGTTCGTGCGTGAACGGACGTATACGCACGAGTTGAATTCGTACGAACACGCGAACAAACTGAGCGCGGCACAATAACGAATCCTTAGTCACCGCATTTTTCAGTTACCCAACCTACCGTTAGTCGGTGACTCCTTTACTTCAACGATCGGCAGCCCTAGCGTGTTGAGTGAAGTTTAAAACCAAACAAAATTTCCCAAATTGTTTTCACCTACATTCCCGGTGCGGTCAGCGCATACCACATCGAAGGCTCACCGCGAAATCGTTCGAATTAGCCGCTATTAAAACAGCAAATGCATATTTTCATGAACCATTCAAATATATCAACAGCCAAATGCCTGTTTCTTTTATAGCCAGATTAGTACAAATTTCCTCAGTTTCTTAGGAAAGCTTACTTTTGTGGAGGTTTAAAAAGTGCAGTGTTTTTTCCGTCCGAATTTTCTTATGACGAGAATGTTTCGTTTAAAGCTCATGATCAACTGTTCATGATGTAAATGTTACTGACAAGTTGGAGGAGCTGAATGAATAATATATTTAACTTAGTTATATGCAAGTATTATACTATCTAATGCTATCTATACCTTAGTACCTATCAAGTGTTTAATCATACAACAGAGGGAGGCCTACCATACTCCACCACGCTGCTCCAATGAGGATTGATGAAGAAACGAGCTAGTGGCCACCCCGTGGCGGATGTTTTCAACCCGCCCATAGGGCCTCCGACAAGGTTTAACGACTGCTGTCGTATCGATAACAACCTGTACCCTTAGTCTGAGTTTTAGCGATACAGAAACGAAACGTTTGTGCGTCTCGTTTCGGATAGATACGTAGATCATAAACAGCTTACTACACAGGAGTCCACAGTGTAATAACAAATAGAGGTAAAAGATTTTTAGAAGAGTTAAAAAAAATTTAAAATTAAATTTTTGTATGGAGTGAAAGATATGAATACTTATCGTTAGACATTATAACACTAACAAATATAAAATTTAATACCTACGGGATAACATTAGTTCGAAATTTTACAGTGCATTACGGCCAATTCACGGTTATTATGTTTCATTAATATTATTAAACATTGAAAGAGTGTTAATTAAAAATAAAGCAATTTTTGTGATGATTTATCTAATGCTTTATTAATTTTTTAACTCTTCTAAAAATCTTTTTCCTCTGTTGGTTATTACACTGTGCATTTTCGTCTGGTAAGCTGTGTGTGTGCGTTTCGTTTCGGAACTGCTAAAACTCAGACTAAGGGTACTGACCGCCCGACGTTGCTAACTTTTTCGATCGCTTGCGATTTACTCAGCGGAGCTTTTCGCGCTTCAACAAAACAAAACGACCCAAATTAAGTGTCAAGTGGTTAAGTTAAGACACCGGTGTGCTACACGGAGAGTCCTGGATTCGACTCCCAGCAGAGCAGTGATTTAAATGACGAATTTGAATTTCTGTTTCTGGTCTGGGTGTGTTGCTGTCTTGTATGTGTCCATGGCACCCACGACACAGGGTATCCTAGTGTGGGGCTATGAGTGTGAAGCGTTATTATGTATTATTATTATTAAAAGGAAACGTTAGAAATTCTAAACAACGGTGTGAAACCCACATGCACATGACAGGCTGTACTCGTGGTTGTTAGTATCGATTATACCGAAATGCGGCCGCGTGAAATATTAAAATGGACAAAGGACATTCAATTGGGTCGATGCCCTGCAGTAGGGCGGGAAAGGGCCACTGAATGTTCTAAAATCTGGGCGGACGAAGCTGCGAGCAAAGTGTAGTCTATCCATAAAAGGTTTTATAATGTAAGTAGTTGCACATTGACACCTGAGTTCGCCAACACAGCAGCTAATACTAATAGTAGCTCACAGTACTACGCAACAGAAGCCTACTAAGCGCTTCTTAGACTTCAAACCGTAAGACTTTTGTATTTCCTTTGTTTGAATTAGTTGATCGACTATTTTTATTGTATTTTAGTAGCTAAAGCTGCATGCATGCCATCTGATGATACGTGGTCACTGTACCTACGAGTACCTACCTAGACCATGGACACCTTAGTCTAACCTCAAATAGAGAAGGAATCCTACCCGAGGTTGAATGCGGGTGCTTTGCTACTCATGAGGACTAAGATGTTCTCCTCAAATAAAGTATCCCCGGCAACCACACCTCCCCAGCCGAAACACAACACATGAAGACATGCTGCTTTACGACGGGTTAAGAGGCTGGCGGCAAGTACCTCACCTGGGGGCCCGAATGCCCTTTTGCTCCTAAATTCCTTAAAACAATTCCTTATCGCAGTTGCAAAATTCGAAAATAATGCCAATAATTTTCCTAAACTTTACATACGTAAAACTAAGTTCTTTCAATACCTAATATCTACTTAGGTATTATAATTTGAGGTAACACTGACTTGCAATTTAATTACTTAGGATAATAAATCAAAATAATATCCTTTAACACCTAATTGACTTCAAAAACTACCGAGGTAAAGTACCCAGTACCCACGTCAGTCAACATCTTATTAATTAATGTAAAACTTGAAAACGTATTTACGTAAGTCATACGTACGAGTACGTAAAACTTCGTATTTTTGAACTGTTTTTTCCTTAATTCACAACTATTTCTAGGTAAAGGCTAGTTTACACGTTTCGAGCTAGTGTGCGAGTCTGTCTACCACGTAGCCATTGGCGTAGCTACCAAAGATTTAGACGGGACAGTGCCCCGGGGCCCCCAGGCTCAGAGGGCCCTCGAATTCTGGCTTGTCAGTAACCCATTAATGACCCACTCAGGACCCAGTCAGTACTTGTTGGGAATTCCCCTGTATTTTTTCAAATTAGTTGACATTATTAAACTTCTCTGGTTTATTAATGTTCCGAGTGGGAATTTGGGAAATGTGGGAATTTTCACTAGTTCAATTTATAGTTTTAAGCCAGAGTTGATAAGCGGTGATAGCCCAGTGGCTTAGATTTAAACCACTTAATCGAGGGGTCCGGTTTCGAATCCCAATGACTTTGTAAAAAAAATATGTACGCTTAGTAAAATTAAATATCACCTGCTGCTACGGTGAAGGAAAACATCGTGAGGAAACCTACATGCCGGAGAGTTCACAGAAAAAATGTTCTCAAAGGCATGTGAAGTCTACCAACCTGCACTAGGCCAGCGTGGCGCACTTGGGCCATCCTTCTTTTTCTGATAGGAGACTGGACCTTCTAGTGGGTCATTAATGGATCACAGACAACGTTTTGAAGGTTGCCTCTCCCGCCTGTTTGAAAACAACTAAAAAATGTTCCACTAAGTAATAGTGGAAAATCTGTTACCTTTATACCTAAGTAATTTAAGTGTTTTTGTTGTTTTGTATTTCCAAATGTTATTTGTAAGTTATAATAAACTGGTTACTTTCCATTCGATAACGTATCGTAGGTACCTACCTACACGATAGCGATCAACAATTTCAAATTTGTTTACCATAATTTTAACTACAAGTATCTACCTATAGATATACCTACTAATTTTCTTTCTGCCTTCGATCTGAAATAAGAACACTCCTGACCTTAAAAGTAAACGTACCTATAGTAGGTAACTAAGTGTGTAAACTAGACAGTAAGTAACTAAAAATAAATACATCACATGCTAATACCATTAATTCATTATCAAATTAAGTATTTAGATCAAACCGGGTACCTATACCAGGGCATGTGCAAGACAGCAATGCACGGTAGCAAGTGCAGCCTCATCTAACAGTTCGTCAACCCACGACATGCGATTTTGAGCCTACGATCGACCCATAAAAACTGCAATAAGGTCCAATATTCCTCGACAGAACCGCTCAACGAAGTTAGCTGTTAACATTGCAAGCGCAACTAGGAATGCGACTCACTCGCTACTAACTTCACAGTCAATGCAATCAAGTTCATAGATTAAGATTGGCGTTCCTTCACCATAAATTACCCATAACCGTAATGCAATTAAAAACCACTCACCTTATAACGATTATGCAGCTCTCTTCCATAAGCGTGCGAAAAGTCTCCAAAAATAAGTATATTTTACTAGTTCACTAAATTTAACACTAGTTTTTAACTAAGTTTGCACTATGACATCACATTAATTCCATCCGTTTGTACGTACAAGGCACTAGTCTACATCACAAAATTGAGCAAAGCGGGAAAAAGTTTCACTTTTGAGGTCATCGAACGTCGCGAACGTCACATTTCAATTCGAGTTTGGTTCGCGGGGAGTTCGAAAATCGTTTCGGGCGGGAACTCGCTCGCTCGGGGTCCATTCGGGGGGTTTTCGTGGGTTTTCGTCCGCGCGAGGCGCGTGCGGGGACGGCTCGCGCGCAACTGAACTTACGAGGATTGTCGTAGGTTAAGTTTGCTAAAAACACCGCTAGCTCAATTTTCCGGCTCGCGAGCCGAGCCCGCCGTGGTCTCAGCGCCGAAACGCTCCCTAGCCCACATCGTGGTCTCCCGGTGTCGCGATGTCGGGAGATCGGTCCGGCGTTGTTTTGACAGTCCGACCATGTGTAGGGGACAGAGGGCGCCACGCCAGCCCGGGAACTCGCCTCGCCACTCGAACGCTAGCAACGCGAGTAAACACAACGAAATTACTGAATGCCACTTTTCATTATTTTATTTCGCTATGCACCGGCGACGTCACGAAAATAGCTGACGGGTGTACACCCGTCTCTGTCGCACGCGACGCGCTGCGAGCGGGAACTTCAATTCGAAACTCGAATTGGAAGTGTCATTATAATTTTTTATTTGTATTTTTTAATTTTCGGCCGGTTATCGGACGATGGCGCGTAGATCGCGCGTACGTGCACGGTACTGCAGTTGCAATGTGTACTGAGGCTAGATGACATTCGCCGAGGCTTAGCTCAAGTTCAGACGGCGTCAATACACTAGCCGATGTAATTTTATATAAGTACTTGTACACAAACAATGGACGCGCTCGGTTGTTTTACGCGTAATTAAAAGAAAACTTGGAAACTTTTGTAACTAACTGCTTTATGTGTAACGCACACGCTTTGAAAACTCGCGCCGATGGTAATAATCGCATATGGGGTTTCGTTTTGAGGCTTTATTAAGTTGTGTTACGACTTTTACTTATACCCGTCGTTCAAACAGGAACATGAGATCTTCACAATATTTATAATGTAATAAATACTAAGTTATTTAAAAAGTAAATATGAGCGTTGAGCGTTAAAAGTCTAAAAAGTCTAAATGGTAAAAACATCGAAGTATCTATAGAGCAGCAACCACCAATGTAGAGACGAACGAGTCTAAAATTTTGGAGTCATTGTAGTTGACCTACTAACGTTCCAACGTTTACCCTCATAACCCGCCGCGAAATATACAAATTGTGTTTCAGTTGGACACTTGATCTTTACTCAAGATTACTCCACGAAAGGTCAACTGTGAATAAAAAAAGAATCTCGGTCCTGTAACACTCCCATTTAAGCTTCAGAAAATATATGTATTGTCTAATTATTTTAAGGCTAGATATGGTTGTTAAATGACAGTGGGTAATGCTGAAGGATGCGGTTAAGGTCCAACAAGATTAATGCCACATCCTTACTGACTAACCCCACGGTCTTCCTCCCAGCGTCTCTTGTTGAGAGTATTCATGTTGAGAGTTTCATTCAGAAATCATTAGCTATCTACTTTTATGGGAATCTGAATAACAAAACGAAAATATACATCTTATGAATCTTTTCTATATTACGTCCATTAGGTACAATAATGACATGAATTGAAATTAAATGAAATGAAATGAAAATCATTTATTTGCACGGATATGGGTTAGTTATTGGTTTTACAGGGCATTTTGATCAATCCATATTCACCTTCTCAGGTATGCAAATTCTAAAAGTAAAAAAGCAAATAAAACTAACTACCCAACATTAGTTATACAAATTAAAACTTTTAAAATAATAAAACTTATTACTAATACACAATTTGATTGATATGTTTTGTACCATTTATTTAAGTATATTCATTATTTTTATGCAGTTCCGTAAGCGTTCCGTAATGACAGTTCCGTAAGCGGTTACGAGCTCCAAACTCTTTCTTGCGCTACTTAAATCTAAATAAAATAACTACCTTTTTCCAAAAAAAAAATACAGAATTTTTATAAGTACTTATCTGACAACAAAAGTAGGTAATACAATGTTTAACTGTGTCGAATATTCAACCCGATGACGAAATATTTACAATATCAGTGGGTCAATGTACATTTATAAAAAACATTACTCTTATCGCTATACATAATAATGGTATCTAATAATTCATTCCTAAACTTGAATACTTCTTTGACCCATTAATGAGCCATTGGAGGGTCGGGTCGCCTCTCAATGAGAGGTCAGGCCTTAGTCCACCACGCTGGCCTAATGCGGGTGGATTTTACATGCCTAACATTTTGGATAATTCTCGGGCATGCAGGTTTCCTGATGTTTTCCTTCACCGGCTGATGAAGATCTGAGGTCGTTGGCGCGTTGCTACTCATGAGCTGTAAGAGTTGCCTCAAAGAAAGTATCTCTGGCAACCACCGAAACACAAGACATGAACAACATGTCACTTGACGGCGGGATAAGAGGATAGTATCTAAGTAACTCCCCGGGATTCAAAGGCTCTACCTGTCTGAACTTTGTTCTTGACTGTTATGTAATATAATGAGTCTGTAAGTCAGACTTACAGACTTCAAGGAGCCTGATTATTTCGTAAATTTACGCAATTGGAGATTTGTGGTTACCGGAAAAATGCAACTAAAAGCGACCTGTGTACTTAAGGCCTTGTCCTAATTAGCTGTGAGAACACGACACAACCGACCGACAAACCAATGCGACAAAATTCTGGCACTGCGCACTAACATGCAACAAATGTAAGCGACAAATGTAACGATTTTTTCGTCGCATTTAGGATCTTCTCGTCGCATCTTTAAATTAACGAGAACACACGTTTCAGACAATAAAGTCCTTTTTGAAACTATGGGCTACAGATCACTTAACGCTGCTTGCTTCTCGTTACCTACAATTTTTATTTTAAAAAGTAATAAGCATTTTCTATTTTTTTTTCACCCTATCTAGTAATCCTCGCTAGTCAGTTCATAGATTACGTTTAAGTATTGCAACCCCGGGGCTAAATTTAGGGTGGAAACTACTTTCACTACTCTATAAATAGAACTACTGGCGAACTAACCCTTAAAATTAAAAAGGGCTACCTACCCCTATGCGATTCCTTAAAATACCCGATGCTTTTATTATTAAAATAGGAAAAATTTCGTAGGTTCTTTTCGAAACTTTCCTGGTATATTTAATATGCGTTCTAAATGTACAGGCAGGCATATTTATTTCGAACAAGATCAAACTAATCGTTTATGATTTTAAGTAACAAAGCCTTAAGCTAAGAAATAGAAATATCAAAACTGAGAGAATTAGAATTAAGTCTCATATTACCTAGACTTCTCAAATGGAAGTGTCATTATCACTTCTTAAATGTAACAAAATGACTAGTTAACGGCGGGTTATAACAGCACTCATCGGAGTGTCGGTCTATCGAGGCCTGATATTTCTTGCTTCACATAAAATGTTTGGACTTTACTTTTGGACCAATCTCTCCATAATGACACTTCCAATTTGAATGGAAGTACCATGTTGCGTTGCGTACTATAGATAAAGGCGGCAGAAAGCAACCCTCCAGTCTATTTGATGAATCCACCCAAAAATTCTTGCTGCATAAAAAATTCACCTATTTTGATGAAAGTCTTTCAAAATGCCTCAATAGAACACCCCAGACGAAAATTTCGTCACAAAACCGAACTACATTTGGCTACACGGAATTATCAAAAAACTCGCTCATTATGAAAACACCCTTTCTTAGAAAAGGGTGCTTTAACCACCCTATTTACGTAATGACAAGAAGGGATGTAAATTTTTGAATCTACATCAAAGTAATGTCACAGATCCTTAATTCTTTAGGGACTTGTTTGATTACGAGTAGATAGCGACAAACGAGATTAGTACCTAATAAAGTGAAATTTGTACAAAAATTTATAAAAAAATAATTTATTTTACATTTGTCAGTTTCCCTCGAAATTAGCTCGAGTACAGAGTTATCATCGAAAAAAATATTTCACTGTCTTTTATTTGAAGTCGTGATTGTTTTCACCAATGGTGCATTTGCCCTGTGTTTTTCAGAACAAAAAAAATCATTTATTTGCACAAATATAGGTTAAATTTTATATAAATTGCCAGTTTTACAAAATTAAAAGTAATTTAAGTCCATGGTGTGAATATTCAGAATATGCCATAGGTACCTATCCTTTAATCTTAGAGAGAGTTTATAATATTCAATTTGCACAGGTTTTATATGACCATATCTCAAAAGTAAACGAATTAACGCTTTATATTGAACTATTTATATTTAATTAAATTAATTACAAACTTTCTATTACAAATGAAAACATTTTATTGCTCAGCACTCATTATTCAGTCAGACGAGCGCCTAACTCTTTCCCAATTCGAAATATGCACAATTGAAAATTAGAGATCTCTCCCCTTTAGTTTTAAGGGGTTAGTTGTTAGTTATATTTATATAGGAAGTAAGTAGTGTTCACCCCAAATTATGCCCCTAGGGAGCGTTTGCCTAAAATCTGAACTATTTTACTAAGGGCATGAATGAATATTTTTGATGTTGTTCGGAATACTCATTAAAATGGGGCTTTCGCGAGCTTAAAGTTGATTAAAAGCTTTTAATAGTACTGATTTAAATGACAGACGCGCAGACTGATAGTAATTTGGAGAGTGGTGACGTTTATGATATTTTTTTTAGTAGTTTAGTACTTAGTAGTTGAGTAGAAAACGGCAGACAGGCTTCCTGGTGTTAAGTGTTCACTGCAACCCATGTCCTCATGGACACATTAATGCAACCTCAAATAGAGAAGAAATCCTCTCTGAGGTTGCATGCGGGTGCTTTGCTATGAGGCGTTGAGGCCCAAGAATCAAGATGCTGGCCTCAATAATGTATCTCCGGCAACCATACAAGCTTAACAAAAGTCATATATCAGTAACCCATTAATGACCCACTACGGGGTCGGGTCTCCTCTCACAATGAGAGGGATGTAGGCCGCCGTCCACCACGCTCTACGCACCACGCCCTCACGATTGATCTAAACAATTTATAACAACTCTCTACCTATATTAGTGCAAATAAACGTTTTGTCTTTGAAAGTTATTTAAAAGCGTCAGAAATCCATATAAATATAGCGCCATAAATTCCCGTCTCCTTATATGCTTCTGCAATGCTAAGTTCCGGTTCTCAGGTCAGCGAAGTCACGAGTGTACAGGTTCAAATCCTGGTTGAGGTAATATATTATCGTCTTCTAGGTTTACCTATATGTAACTAGGCGAACAATTAGAAACATTCTACTATATTTGACGACGGATTTCAGTAGGGATTTGTTTGACTTTGTAAAAAAGTTATGTGCGCTTTATAAAATTAAATATCACCTGCTGTTACAGTGAAGGAAAACATCGTGAGGAAACCTGCATGCCTGAGAGTTCACAAAAAAAAATGTTCTCAAAGGCATGTGAACCACCAACCCGCAGTAGGCCAGCGTGGTGGACGGCGGCATACATTCCTCTCATTGTAAGAGGAGACCCGACCCTGTAGTGGGTCATTAATGGTTTACTGACATGGAGAGCTCTCAGCCATGCAGGTTATATTACGATTTTTCCATCACCAGTGGGTGATATTAATATTTATAAAGCAAACAACTTTTTAAAAGAAAGTTGTTGGTGCGTGGCACTGGGTTTCAAACCTGGATCCCGCGATTACGAGGCTGAATTCTTAGCCACTGCTTAGCAGCACCGTCGTGTGGTATAATGGGATATAATCAAGGCATTATGTCTATTAGTATTTCCTCTTAATCTAATTCTAGTACCTATATTTTCTTCTACGTTCCTTGACTTCTACCCTCTGTGTTATCTGATACCGGTCTGACCTGCGTATTCCTTGCGTAATAGTCCTAGACATTGGCAACACGCGTACTAAGTGAATGTACGACGCAGTGGTCCTTGGATCGAATCCCGGCAGTGTTTACTACACTCTGCATTATCTAACACCGGTCTTACCTGAGTACCTACCCCAGTGGCTTGGCTTGCTTACTCCACCACGTTGCTCCAATGCGGATGGTGGAGAAACGGGCTAGTGACCAACCCATGTCGGATGTTTTCGATAAGTTCTAAAGACTGCTATCGCATCGATAACAACCGGGACCGACGGCTTAACGTGCCCTCCGAAGCACGGAAGCGCATGTGATTCGCCACTAGCGCCCGACGTTGCTTCACTTTTTCGAAGCAGAAGCAAAAAGTAATTTATGTAAGTAAATAAGTAAGTTTTTAATTATTCGAATAGGTACCTACTTATATAAATATTATTATTGTATTTTTATTACGAATGAAATTTGAAAACGAAACTGACGAATTTCAATTTAAACCGAATTCATTCGAAAATCGAAAACGTTCCCCCATCTGATCTTCCAAATTTAAATTGCAGTTCATTTCCATTCAGTGAAAGTATTCTCTTGTTTTTGTTTAAACGAGTCCTGCCAAATGCATCGCACATTCGGCCTCGGCGCGGTCATCGACCCCAGTATTGGGCGGCCATTAAGTTGGGAAAGGTCAGGTTTGTGTGGTTGTGTGCGTCCGGTTTTACTTTCAACACGACGAAAGTTTAAAAAGTGTTCGAATTTCAACCTTATATGTAGTTGTGTGTGTGAGTGTAATGATGATACGTTTTGTGACCGCAGTCTGCGATTCATGTGAGCCTGGTATTTGTTACAATGTTTTCGTCACATCGAAGTAAATAAAGACTTTTTATAAATATTACAATTTTTTTAATAAAAAAAACCGTTTATCTGGGTTTATCTGGGTATATTGGTAGTCACTCAAAATTGGATTTCATTTTTCATCATTTTTATTTCCATTTGGAAGCCAACTTTCCCAAAATAACCAGGTATTAAGCAGTGATACCCCAGTGGTTTTGAATTCTGCCTCTTATGCGAGGGATCCGGGTTCGAATCCCAGTGGCACGCACCAATGACTATGTAAAAAAGTTATGTGCGATTTATAAAATTAAATATCACCTGCTGTTACGGTGAAGGAAAACATCGTGAGGAAACCTGCATGCCTGAGAGTTCACAAAAAAAAATGTTCTCAAAGGCATGTGAAGTCCACCAACCCGCAGTAGGCCAGCGTGGTGGACTAAGGCCTACATCCCTCTCATTGTGAGAGGAGACCCGACCCTGTAGTGGGTCATTAATGGGTTAAAAAAAAATACAGTATCATACAGGCAAAGCTAATACAGCGTGTAAACCCAAAATTCGATCCATACAATTCAGGGCAAGCACAAAGGAACATGTCGCGTCGTTATATCAACGTTTGACTCATCGTGACTCATCGGACTCATCAGTGCCTAAAACTGACCAAATTATTCTGAGACGCGACTCATTATTTTTTATTACGTACGGCCTTGCTTACAACGACTGTAAAACACGCCAATTGTGGTTTATTTCGGAGTTATTTCAATAGTTATTATTGTTGAGTTTTCCTTACAAAAGTTTATATATTTTGGGGCTTCTAAGAAAAGATTTGAACAATGCTTCGATTATGAACTTACGCAGTTTCGTATTGTTATCGTATCGAGCTGCCATTAGTATAGAAATATATGACATACTAAGACTGACGTTTACTAAACAAATACTTCGACGATGGGGTTCAAACAGCACATATTCTTAGCCAGAGAGCTAACACCGCCACATAACTTTAGGAAAATCATTAGTAGGTACTTACGTGCGACTGAAGTCATACCTAAGTAGTTCAAACCGGGACCCTCCATGAAAGAAACCGGAATCGGAGCCACTGAGATTAGCTGACCCAAAATCTTATAGGTACCTACATTAATGAGTACGTAGAGCCCAATGGCTAAAAACTCAGCCTCTTACTCGTCCGGGTTCGAATCCCAGTGGCACGCACCAATTACTGTAAAAAAGTTATGTGCGCTTTATAAAATTAAATGTCACCTGATGACGTCTCAAATATCAACGCGATAAAGAAAGTGGGTTTGTTCGCCGAATCGTTATCAGCGGTCACTGACCCGCGCACTCGCACAATTTGAGTAAGGTCATGGTGCAGCTATCTCGCTCGCACACCCCTTATCAGATAACGGTGTCTCTGTCAACAGTGCCCATTGTTGATGCAGGTGGTTGAAATGCAATATTGGTGAATTGATGGGCTCGTGTTGGTAGGTATCTTTATTTGAGAGGTGAATGACCTCTGTGGTTTTGACCTTTTTTATAGTACCTAATTGAATAGCAAACGGGCATGCAGGCTGCCTGATGTGGTGGTCACTGCAGCCCATGGACCTTAAATGAGGTCGTATGGGGTGCTTGCTACCTATGAGTACCAAGATGTTGGTCTCAATACAAGCATCTCCCGCAAAAATAAGAACCTCCCCAGCCGAAACACAGGAATCCGAAGCACAGAAGCGCGCGTGTAATTCGCCACTAGCGGTCACCCATCCAGGTACTATAGGGCTATAGGTAGGTACCTACCTAGTTTATCCTATTTCGAAGGCGGTAACAAATTTAGACTGTTTACCAAATCCTTCAAAGGAAGGAAACGTACAATGTTATTTACTTACCTACAACGAATTACGTAAACGTTCTTGAATATGCGCACTTCAAGTGATTTCGGTGTTTCATTAAGATAACTCAGTAAATAAGTAGGTATTTTTGGCCTGGGTTTTCCCTGTGTCCACCCGAAAATAAGGAAGTCGAATTTTGACTACATAATGAGGAAACAACAGCTTAATTACTACAAAACATTATTGAGCAACTTTGGTAGCGTGTACCTACCTTGTTGCTTCTTATCAACTTTAACGCCAGTCTTCTGTAGGTAGGTATAGCTCTGTCAATTAGTACCCAAATTAGTTAAATAATATTGTATCTACAGGTACAGTAATAAATTGCCTAATGAACAGGCACACTCTTCTTTTATTTTCACTATAAAGATATAGTTCTGGACACGGACCTCCCTTAATCGACACTCGCCACACTTCTTTCCTTTTGTCTAGTCAGTATCAGTGAATATACATATTACATACCTACTTTACACCATTTGGTCTGGTATTTTCGTTTGGTACTTTTATATTAGGTAGGTATAGATATAAAATATGAAGCAATATGTATGTCAGTGAGTTACGAATACATTGGTTGTCATTGCCAACACAAACCGACCGATTAGGTTTATCATGACCAATTTTTTATTGTTTTTCGATAAAAAAATGGCTGATTATAATATATAAGTATAGAATTAAAGATCATCCAATTGTTATCAAAAATGTCGGGAAATGGTTATAATTTTAAAACAAATGTGTTTTGAAATATGTATTATCAATCATAAAGATAAAAGCGGCAATTTGAATATAGCTTCGTATTCGAAGGATCCGGGTTCGAACCCCAGTCCAGTGGCACGCACCGATGACTTTCTTAAAAGTTTTGTGCGCTTTGTACAATCAAATATCACTTGCTGCAAGAGTGTAAGGTAACATCGTGAGAAAGCCTGCGTGATAAGAGATCTCCATAATTTTCTCAAAGGCATGTGAAGTCCAGTAGTCAGTTTGGTGGACTTCAGATGTTCCATCCTGATAAAAGTCGGTTTAAAAAATGACAGTTCTTATTTTCATTACTCGTATCTGTGCTCTTGCCCGTGAAGGCCGTTGCTTCAACCATCTGCAGCAACCGCTTACCAGCTCCAAACTCCGTCTTACGGTACCTACGAGTACCTACTTTTGTAATTTATCCGGTTACATTCGGTTTTAACCACGTTTTAACTGTATATTTACCTACTAATGTTTTCGCCTGAACTTCAATTGTACAAAAATATGTTTTCCTTATTTTAACCGCTGCACCTAATCAAATTACTACGACTGATAACAACTGATAGCGTATCGCCGAATGCTGTATGAGTCGTGCCATTTATCCTGTGGGACATTGACCCGCTGATATAAATACAAGCGTCTGGTTCTACAATATTTCCTTTACATTTGTATGTCAAAAAATAAGTATGAGTAATTCAAATTGAATACTGTTCTAAAACTTTAAACGTCACAAAAAGGTTTAGATTCTCTGTGATCCACGTTTGATAACGATCTATTAGAGATGCGCCGAATATTGGTTTCTCCGAAATACCGAATACTATTCGGTTCAACCTTTACCGAACCGGATATTCGACCGAATACAAATAGAGAAGATGCCGAATACGCCGAATACTGAATACCAAACGAATATTCGGCGCATCCCTAATAACTAAGTATGAGGACCAAGATGTGCGCCTCAAATAATGTATCTCCGGCACCCACACCTCCCCAGCCGAAACACAACACATGAAGAACATGTTGCTTTACGGCGGGTTAAGGCAGCTGTTAAGGTACGAACTAATATGGCTCTACAAACTAATGGTTTATCTTTGTATTCAGGGTTTTCTGGAGATCTTTTACCATGATCCACTTGATACCCAAGTGGCGCAGTGGTTAAGACACCTGCGCTGCGCGGAGGGTCCTGGGTTCGATTCCCAGCAGAGCAGATTTGAATGATGAATTTGAATTTCTGTTTCTGGTCTGGGTGTGTACATTCATGTCTTGTGTGTGTCCATGGCACCCACGACACAGGGAATCCTAGTGTGGGGCTATGAGGCGTTATTTATTTAATTTATTTATCTATTAAACATGTCTGCCTATGTATTTCTGAATTCGACATATGCCATTGTGGACTTTTTTTTGTAAATATTAATGTGAATTCGATCTCGAATCGAGGGGTCTGGGTTCGAATCCCAGCGGCTTGACCAATGACTTAGTAAAAAAAGTTATGTGCGCTTTATAAAATTAAATATCACCCGCTGTTACGGTGAAGGAAAACATCGTGAGGAAACCTGCATGCCTGAGAGTTCACAAAAAAAATGTTCTCAAAGATATGTGAAGTCCACCAACCCGCAGAAGGCCAGCGTGGTAGACTAAGGCCTACATCCCTCTCACTGTGAGAGGCGACCCAAACTTGTGCGTCATTAATGGGTTACTGTTACTGACAAGATGTAAACTAAACTATACATGTAGTAATCAGAACCCTAAAATATCTAAATGTCGTCGGCATAATAACAAGTTTAATTAGTTGCGTGAACCCGTCATTGAGCAGGTCAGTACCGCTGCTGATAAGAGGCGCTACCATTTGTTACTGTCTGTCAGTAACTCATTAAGGACCCACTACTGGGTCGGGTCTCCTCTAACAAGAAGACGGATGTAGGTCCACCACGCTGGCCTACTGCGGGTTGATGGACTTCACATATTATCTACCTTTGAGAAAATTTTGTTTGTGAACTCTCGGTCATGCAGGTATCCTCACGATGTGTTCCTACACCATAACAGCAGGTGATATTTAATTTTATAAAGCGCACATAACTTTTTACAATGTCATTGGGATGCCACTGGGATTCGAACCCGGACCCCTCTATTCGAGATCGAACTCTAAGCCACTGGGCTATCACCGCTGTGATATAATTATGATAATATTTCATAATTATAATATCACCTCTTAAATCTGCTTTAACTCCTTATGAACCTAGTCCAATCAAATAATTGTATAGCTAGTGCCGTAAAGTGTTTAGTTAACTTGAAACTCACTGCAAACTCGATTGAGCTCGTCTCGATCCCAAACGCGGCAATGGTAAGTTCCTATTGAATTTATTGTACGGGTGTAGTGTAGGTATTTGAATTTAAACAAATCGGTGTTTGTGGTCAATATTTAGGTCGGTCACCGCACAGTACCTACGCTGCATTTAAATGTGATATCTCTATAGCGTATGGGGTTTACCGACATTTTTGATTAACCTATTGAGCATTGGTAACCTATTGTTTGGAACCTATTAGTAACCCACTACAGGGTCGGGTCTCCTCACAACGAGAAGGATGTAGGGCTTAGTCCACCACTGGCCTAATGCGGGTTGGTGGACTTCATATGTCCTTGAGAACATTATTGAGAACTCAGGCATATAGTCCTTTCGAACAGCCGTTTACAAATATCAACAAAAATGAACACACCTTATTTAATGATAGTGCGTACAACGGGGTTCAAACCTGGACCTCTCGATTGAGACGTTGGATTCTTGCCACTGGGCTATCAACGATCTTTCCTCCTAGTAAGTACTTAATCGAGCAAGTAAGCAGCGGTGATAGCCCAGTGGCTTAGAATTCGACCTCGAATCGAGGGGTCCGGGTTCGAATCCCAGTGGCACGCACCAATGACTTTGTAATAAAAGTTATGTGCGATTTATGAAATTAAATATCACCTGCTGTTACGGTGAAGGAAAACATCGTGAGGAAACCTGCATGCCTGAGAGTTCACAAAAAAAATGTTCTCAAAGGCATGTGAAGTCCACCAACCCGCAGTAGGCCAGCGTGGTGGACGGCGGCCTACATCCCTCTCATTGTGAGAGGAGACCCGACCCTGTAGTGAGTCATTAATGGGTACTGACATGACAAGTACTTAATCCTAGGGACTTCTCATTTTTTCAACCAGTTTTTATATAAACGCACTCGGACATGTTTACGTTTATTCTGTTTTTCAGCACCTGTGTATTTAGTTACAGGGACACCTGATCCGTTTATCAGCGTTCATTGACACCGTTTAATGTTTAATGTGTAAAACAAACATTGTGTAAAAAGATTAACTAGTGCATGTTGCAATTTGCAGTTATATTATTTTGTAGGTAGGTACTTTGTTTTGTCTATGTAGGTATAATATCAAAACAGTTTGGGTTATTTAAAGGATGTAAGCGGTGATAGCCTAGTGGCTTCGAATTAGACCTCGGGTTCGAATCGCAGTGGCACACACCAATGTCTTTGTAAAAGAGTTATTTAAAGTACTTGTCAGTACCCATTAGTGTCCCACTACAGGGTCGGGTCTCCTCTCACAATGAGAGGGATGTAGGCCTTAATCCACCACGCTGGCCTACTGCGGGTTGGTGGACTTCACATGCCTTGGAGAACATTTTTTTTTATGAACTCTCAGGCATGCAGGTTTCCTCACGATGTTTTCCTTCACCGTAACAGCAGGTGATATTTAATTTTATAAGTCGCACATAACTTTTATTACAAAGTCATTGGTGCGTGCCACTGGGATTCGAACCCGGACCCCTCGATTCGAGGTCGAAGGTCGGTTTAAAGTACTTAGCTTTATAAAATTAAATATCACTTGCTGTTACGGTTAAGGAAAACATCGTGACGAAACCTATGTTGGTTTCCTCTCAGGCATGTACCTGCATTATTTTTACAGCGCGTCTGCCCCAAAAAAGTGCGGTCGAAAGAGACAGACAGATAGATACGTCACACAAACAAATTATGTATGAACGTATGTGATTCAGACGGGACATTGACCTCACATTTTGATGAGACATCGCGACGTAGGGCGATGAAAGGGCTTAAATCGATTTTATTGTACGGAACTGTCACCCTTGTTGCTCGGTAACAAGCGATAATATGTTGTGCGGTTAGCAAGCGCATCCTTGAGAACAAAATCTTACTGTTTAATTAGTTTCGTTGGTATGATTTTTGTTAAGCACTTATTGCTTTGTTTTGACTGCGAAAATGCTATTTCAGTCTCAACTTAAACAAGTAGATATATAAAATACGAGTAGGTAGGTATTTACTCAGATTCGTTAGGTACTTACGTTTTTCATGCACAGTTACGTAGGTACCTACTTACCTATCGTCCTGTCAGCCCTTGGTAGTCCACTGCTGGACATGGGCCTCCCCTAATCGACCCTTCGTCCCGGGCCCTTTGAATTCAACGGTTTCCCGCTATCTTCTTCAGTTCTTCAGTCCTCCTGTTCGGGAGGCGGCAAATGCTCCTATTGTTTAGACGTGGTCGCCATTCAAGGAACTTTCTTCCCCATAGGTAACTTGTAAGTCACAGTCAGTCATTGCCATTTTAAATACGTAGCAAACTTTGAGAGCTACATACTTGTCAGTTTTCGTTCTTCTACGAATGTCGTCATTGACTCCACTAGTCTACTGAGTCATCGTTCAGGATTACAGGATCAGTGAAGTTGGTTTTATAGAGGCACACGACGTATTGCGTAAGTGGGTATTGGGCATGACATAAAACAAAATAATTCGTCATATAGAAAGTAAAACCCGTCATACTCATAACTTTCGCTTATTTATTGCAATTCATCGCATCGTCAACAGTTCAATGTGCGATAAAACTACCTATATAAGTGCTCATTGTTTAGGTGGAGGTTCATCTGAAGCCCTTCGACCACGTGGAATGACGACCTCAAGAGGACAGCGGGAAATCGTTGGATTCAAAGGGCCCAGGACTGGGCGGAGTGGCGTCAATAAGGGGCCTCCCCTTATACATACACCTATGAGGTATCCTCATTTGGAAGCCGTAATAGACCAACATAATATGTAAATATTGTGCCGTTCCGTTAATATTACATATTCGAATCGAATTGATAACCTCCTTTTTTGAAGTCGGTAAAAATGATAAGTGAAGAATAAAAGTGTTATTCAAATCAACAATCGATCTGTCATGACGGGAGCGCGGGCCCGCCAAAATATCGGCCCCAAGGTCACGTGGTGCAGGTCAGTGTTGTGACGTCACGCGCCCTCCAAAACGAGGGGTCGTCGACCGCGCCGCCATCGCGGAAACTGTGCTGCGCGCGTTCGGAATTCAAATTGGGGCCTTTTGTGGCTGTGTGCGTAACGTGGATAACAATAAAACGCAATGGTGTGCAGATTCGGGGTTTTTGGCAAGAACAAAGGAGTGATTTTTTTTATGTTTGCTAAAATTTTGTTCGAGGAGCGTCGGAACAAAAACCGATAAATCACGTTTTTTTTTTACAAATTTGTAACATTATTTTTTTTCAAATAGATTATGTTACAAATTTGTAAGATCACAAACCTACACAATTACTAATTTTTGAATACAGATACCAACCCAATTAAGCCTAGGTCTAGTCTAATTTCTACTATCATTTTCCTCGTAAGTATTTAGATTATCTCGTATAAACCTTCCTTGGATTATACGAACATAAAATAAAATTGGTCTATCCGTTCTCAAGTTTCAGCGAGACATTTTAATTAAATTAAAATAATAATTAAAAATAATTTTAATTAAATTAAATTTACATTAAACAGCGATTCATTTTTATACTTAGGTACCTATAAGAGATAATTTCCCATTGGTCCCACTTTTTTTTTGTTCTGACGCTTCTCATAGTGGATCCTCGGGTTAACCATGACCCTGGCTGGTAATCCGGTATTGATTTCGGATAAATATTCAGCATCCTGGCGACCTTGTGCTCGTTACCAAATTCGGCGTTGACGACTAAGTAATTTCGTTTTCGTTTCGCTTTGTTCGTCTTTATTTTAATAAAGTTGAGAGACTCAGCTGAAAAAAGATTTTAATGATGGTTAAATCAGGTTGGGTTAAGATAGAACTGGGTTAGCTGTTATGTTTTTATTTAGCTTACCGAGGCCCCCGGTTGATAGGTGTATTCGATTTAATGCTCGATATAGGTATCTACCTCCTTAGCTAGATGTAGAAGCAAAAACCTAAGTAAGTACCTATTTCAATTACAAACTAATTATTTTATACTTAGTTATAAGTACCTATCTATGTAGGATCTACTTAGATACATGTAAATATCCTACCTAGGTACCTACCAGAAAAAGTGAATAAAATGGATTGATCAAAATGGCTTTAGGACCTATTAGGTAGGTACACCCATATTCTTGCAAATGCACGTATTTTTACTTTCTTTCTTTCCCACTAAGGTAAGTAGGTAGATAACTACCTATTTACCTATAAGTCAGGCACCTACCAGTTACCATTCAACCTACTTAAATAAATGGATAAAATAATTGTGAAAACTTGAAATTAAACTTCAGCTAAAAACCTTAAAATCTGTCATAACTATCACCAAAACGTTAAAATGACTGTTAAAACTAACCCATACTTAGATAAGTACCACCTAGATATAGGTACTTACTTGAAAAAAAAAACAATCAAACACATACGAATCCTCAAACGGACGCACACTGGTAGATACATCCTTTAATCGCCATCTTCAAGCAAAGAAAGAACATAATATTTTAAAAGACCGCCATTTTTAATCCACGCACACTATCGCATCAATAGACGCGTCAAACCAGTTTTATAAAAAGAACGCGTAGGGTCTAACGACCAATCGTCTAACGCTGTTCAAATTTCGGCTGCGCTCGAGTGGGGGCAATAGACAATAGACACACGCATGCCCATTGCATTTAGTTACGGGGATAGAGGCTGTGTGCGTAAAATAGCAATGGCGCTATTTTTTTGGTTAGAGTTTGTGTTCGTCAAATTAATGGCGCTTTTTGGTTTATGTTAAATTTTTTAACTATTTTTATAAGTATGTTATTAAGCGTTTATTATAAGTACTTACTTATTAAGAGAACTTTAATTTACCTGCTGCTGATAGGTACTTAAATGAAAAAGAAATTAGTAAGTTTGTACCTGCATATAAAATAAATAAGTAAGTAGGTTATTTAACTTGATAAGATACCTAATTATTTGGAACTGAAGATAAAAACAATTATACACAAATCATTAAAATCAGGATTACGTACCTACTCCGGGTTTCTTTTAATGTTGAACCTTATTTTTATCTGGTTTTAGGAGATTTAGAACCTTATTTCTTATTTATTATATAAATTGTTAAATAGGTAGATTTAATAAAATCTAAACAAGAATTTATTTTAAATTCAGTTAAATAGGTATAGGTACCTCCCTAATCAAGATTTTATTAGATGCCTACATTATATCTACTAAGAATAAGATCAAGATTATAAAATTAAATGAATAAAAAAACACTAAATAAAATCACTTTCATAAGTATAGGTAGTTTCCTAGTAACATCACATTATTATTTAGAATTCTATTACACAAACGTCAACTATCTGAATCTGACCAATCAACAGACATCATTTACCGGAAGAACAGCCGACAACCAACAAAAATCATGGCTGCCAAATTTTTCTATTCGTCTAAACATTCCATCTAATTCCATTTCTAAACTCAAACCAGCCAATCGGGAGCCCCAAAATTTAGTTGCGTATGAGTTGTTGTTAGTTGTTAGCACACATTGACAGATTTGATAAGCACACATCGACTGTTTGTGTTAGATAAGCACACATTGGTGTATGTGTGCGTGCTATTAGCATTTGAATAGGTGTCGGGTTGTGCGTTGAATGTTAAATCGTAATTCGGCAGTTAGGAGCGGAGGTAGCGCCATCTTGTTTATGTTTGTTGTACTAATGTGCGCGGGATTGCTATTTTATGTTTTACCAGGGTAACTGAATGTTTTGGGTAACTTTGAATATTTTTGGGGAATTTTGGACCACGTGTAGGTAAACGTTGTTTACATTTAAACATTTGGTAGGTATATTGACTTTAATTAGGTATGGATTTTTCAACTACTTAGGTACCTACCTACTTAATAATTATTGTGACATCTAGGTAATAGGTACTTAAGTATTAAATTACTTATCTTTTTAATATCACCTTTAAGTAGTAATTGAGTAGCAAACGGGCATGCAAGCCACCTTATATCTATCTAATGGTCACTGCAGCCAATGAATGCAGCCAAATAGAGAAGAAATCCTATCTGAGATTAGGTAGGTACCTATAGGTACCTATGCGGCTGCTGTGCTACATGAGGATTTAGGAATTCGCCTCAAATAAAGTGTCCCGGAAAACCATCTCCTCAGCCGAAACACAAGACATGAAGAACATGCTGCTTTACGGCGGGTTAAGAGGCTGGCGGTTAGGTAGATAGGTAGGTAGGTACCTTCCCAAGCGAGTTTAAAATACTACCGCCTATACTATAGGTAAACTTAGGATAGGTAGCCATTTTCAATCGATACCTACCTACTTTACAATTTCGTGCGGTTCAACCATTGCCTGTAAGTTTTTTATTTAATTTCGTTTGTTTTCCCTCCATTATCTGAGCTTGCTCGTTGTCCCCAATAAATAATGGTGCTAAGTTTTGAGCGGAAGCGATTAATTGAGTAGGTAAGTAGATAATTATATTTTCTATTAACTTTCGTCATACAACACTCTTGGAGGGTTGCTACGAACTATTAAATCAGTGATGTTTTATGTTTACTTTATGCTGCATGCCATATGATATGGGAAATCATAGGGTGGGGTTTTAAGTGTGAAGCTTTTTGCAGCTTTGGTAAGCATTAATTAACAACGTCAAATCTTAACGAGCCTTAAATTTGAAATTTCAGCTGAACAACAACTAGAGAAAATCGTACTTACGAGTACCTACCTACCTATACCTAACCTCATTCTATTCTATTCTTTTCAGGAACCGTTGAGGTGTTAAGCTGCCTACGAAGGTGTTTAACTTTCATTCTTTGATCTTTTTATTACAAAAAATAATATCTAAAAAACCTTAGATAATAGATAGTAGGTACCGGTACCTACCTACGTTATAGCATCTGTACTTAACTTCTTGAACATAAAATAAAAAAAGAGAAAACGCAAACCAGAAGTCAACTTTAATAAAATAGGTCCCTACCAAAAAACTAAATATTAATAAAAATAACCCCACTAACGTCCCTTGTCCCACACCCCACTTTTAAGCTAATTAAGCAATTCCCGGAATGTCGGCGGGTTTGGGCGCTAACAGTTTGCGCCATCGCTCCCGAATTACCCGCTAAGTGTGGTGAACCTACTCGTACATTATTTCGGTTTAGTTTATATGAGATTGTAGTTCGCTATTGTTGTTTTAACCCATTAATGACCCACTACAGGGTCGGGTCTCCTCTCACAATGAGAGGGATGTAGGCCTTAGTCCACCACGCTGGCCTACTGCGGGTTGGTGGACTTCACATGCCTTTGAGAACATTTTTTTTGTGAACTCTCAGGCACGCAGGTTTCGTCACGATGTTTTCCTTCACCGTAACAGCAGGTGATATTTAATTTTATAAAGCGCACATAACTTTTTTACAAAGTCATTGGTGCGTGCCACTGGGATTCGAACCCGGATCCCTCGATTCGAGGTCGAATTCTAAGCCACTGGGCTATCACCGCAGTTCGCTATAGGTACGCAAAATTGGCAAATAGCGTTTAATAATGTATTTTTAAGTGTCTAATTTCATCATCACTTTAGGTATTCAAATTTTACAAATTTCACCGAAATTAACATTCGGACCTCGGTCCCCAGGCAGTGACATCGCCTGGCGGGAGATCTCCCCTGCCCCTCCAAACCCCATACCTATACTTAGGTAGCTTAGAAAATACATTGTAGCTGGGATTCGATCCCGCACCTCTCGATCGAGGTCGAATTCTTAGCCACTGGGCTACCTTAGCCACCGTTTAATATAAGGACAGATCCCTTCAACTAAGTACCAGTAGGTACTAACAACTAAGTACTAATAGTAAGGTACTAATACTAATCGCCGTGTCTCTAGAGTACATAAGCCAGTCGTAAACTGCGCAAGCATCTAGGTAAGCTTTAGGTACTATTTATATATTATAACTAACAACTGCTTTGTTAAGTGCTTAATTAATTAACACTTGTTAGTTAGGTACCTACTAGGTATGTACCTACTTATAGTTTTAGGGACTTTTAGGGAGTTACTACTTATAAGTATCTAGACTTACTTAAGCTACTTATAGTTTTAGGGAAATCTGGAATAGGTAATACTCGTTACCTAAACGAAATAATACATTTTTTGAATCTTTTCTATGATCCACATGGAATTCTCAAATAAAAGTAACCTTAGTTATTCCTTAACATCTACATCAGCTATCTGCCAGTGAAAGTCCTGTCAGAATCGATCCAGCCGTTCCAGAGATTAGCCGGAACAAACAAACAGACATATAGACAAAAAATGTAAAAAATGTTATTTTGGTAATGTAGATATCTACCGTGTATAAAAAGATATTACTTACTTACAGTATAATGTGCATGTAGTAAAAAGCGGTTATTTTTATTTTACAAACAGACACTCCAGTTTTATTCATTTGTATAAGTAGATATTGTTTATCTCCTACCTACCTACAGCTGTAAACAAACTGTTAGTTAATTATTCTGAACAAGTCCTCAAAGCAGTTCAGTTTATGGTCCATATAAACGCCATCTCGCGACGATTACTCTCAATTCATTCGCTGAGCCGAGATTAAGGGATCCAGCATCTTAGCTCCGATTGTTCAGATTCATTCCAAGCTGATTGGAGGTAGGGCATATCTAACAATGATTTTAAAATATGCAACAAATACAATTAAATTAGACAAAAAAATTAGACATCAAAAAAGTATGAATTAAAATTTGTTACCTATACCTACCTAGGTTACTTAGGAATTTAGGCCTACTATTTTTTGAGGTTGGTGCCAAAATTGAACAATAGAAATACAATAGGTACTAAAGAAAGACACCAACCTCAAAAAAAATAGTACCTAGGCCTAAAGTAGGCAACAAATTTTATTTATAACTTTTTTCGGTTTAATTTTTTTTAATTATTTTTTATAAAGAGCATGTTACTAGAATATTATCTACTATAGAAAGTCATTAGAAGGTAGGTACATGCTATTAGGATTCAAACCAGGACCTCTCGGGTGCGAGTCCGAATTTTCAGCCACTGGACTATCACCACTAATATCCAGCCGTTCCAGAGATTAGCCGGAACAAACAAACAGACAGATAGACAAAAAATGTTATTTTGGTAATCTAAGGTAGCTTATCTGCTGAAACCAATTTCCGTGATTTTCCGCTACTTAAGTATTTACTTGCATTGAAATAGATTTGAGATCAATTTCTTAATTAACAATTTGAGCACAGCTCCTAATTAGCGTCGCTAATCAGCTTCGGGTAATTAATTAACTAAGCAGCGATAAGCGGTCGGGAAGCCTCTGCTGTACTAATCACATCGCAACTGCAGGCTCCTTTGATGACGTTTCTGACGTAGGTAGGTACTTATAAGTATATAGGTAGTAGTAGATATTAATTTATATATTAGTTCTGAAAAGCCCCGCTGTTTGAGTGAAGCGCGCATAGCCCCGTTGCTTGAGCCGCAAGCGAAAAAAGTTAAGCTACGTCGGGCGCGGTCAGTACCTGGATGGGTGACCGCTAGTGGCGAATTACACGCGCTTCCGTGCTTCGGTGGGCACGTTAAGCCGTCGGTCCCGGTTCTTATCGATACGATAGCCGGCAATAAACGTCCGAGTGTTGGGCACGTGTCTCTCCTGGGGCCTGATTCTGTAGATATGACCCAAAAGATTTCGTGTCGATATCGTGTGCCATCAAACCGTACTACGTCATTTCATGAACTCGGCACGACAAGGAACCTTCACCTATAGATAAGGCAAACAATAGATTGTCACAATATTTGACTTTTAAGCCTTTTTTGACTTTTTATCACGGGTAGGTACCTAAGACACGACATTGCTGCGATACGAGATACGATATCAAACCGCCCATAGGGCCTCCGACAAGGTTTAACGACCAGCCATCCATCCTAACAACAAACTTTCGCGTTCAAAATAAGGATAATCAGGAAATAAGGATCAAATTGACCGCTAATATCAGGAAACTGTCAAAATCCTTTTCTGGGTGTAATATGAACGTATCGTAGATACTTAGTAGATATATGTAATGTAAACCTATGAAAGCTGGAATGGCAATCATAGTTGTTATTATATTCAGATCGATATCTTATTTCATTGTTATTAGTAAATCTGAATACCTGAACGGGAAGTAGGACGGAACACACATCGGCAATGTTCATTTTAATGTTACCCATATCGGACGATAGCTGTTACTAGAAGCATGAAAGTGTGGATGTGGTAACTTCTAAGTAGGTATGTAAGTAGGTGCTACCTAGTGTTATGGCTAGTTTAAATAAAATACGGGTTGACTGACACCCGTTTATGTCCCACTAGGTCGCTTTGGTGTGGACCAGGGGGAGTCCTGGATCACACTCCACCACGCTGCTCCAATGCGGATTGGTGGGGTAACTGGTTAACCCGTGCCGAATGTGTTTAAACCGCCTGTAGGGGCTCAGGCAAGCAGCAGGGCCGTTAACCTATTGGAGGCCTTGGGCAATACTGGGCATATTAGGATAATGGGGCCCCTATTGTAGTCAAGGTTCGATTGGTTATCGTTTGGTGATCTGACAGCAACTAGGGACTTAGTGTTTGATCTGAGGGGGGGCCTCTATCGATCGCGGGGCCCTGGGCACTTGCCCAAAGCGCCCACTGGGAAAGAGGGGTCTGCAGACAAGATTTAGCGACTGCTATCTTATCGATAACAACTTACTCACAATAAGAAGAGTGTAAGCCCCAGTCCACCACGGCTACGCCGAGCCACTGGTGGACTTCATGTGTTTTTAAAAAAAAAATCTGGAGAACTCTTTGGTATGCAGATTTCCACACTGTTTTTCTGTAAAATTATTAATTAAAACAGTGTTTCCTTCGCCGTATTAATTTTTTAAATCTAAAAATGTCACTTCGGTATTTTCAAAATGCTCTTTAAAATAATATAGGAAATGTATTAACTTTTTGTCAAGGTTTTTGTTAAAGAGTATCGCCTCAATAACGACCTTGTCTCTTGAAGTTCAAAGAATCACTGATCGACTGACATTTCGTTTTTTTACTCTTCAAAATTCAATGACTGTGTGACAACGCACTCAACATAAGAACGTACTCTTATGTAGGTATGTGTGATAAGTAGGTATGTAGGTACCTATCCACAATTTATGCATCCTCACAAACTTTCGCATGTACAAAACTTGGTGTAGAACTGTAGAGAGAGACAAAATGTTTTTGTTTTTAATAAAAAATAATAAAAAAAAGATTCATACTAAAATTATTTTAACTACTAGGTAATATACGTAGGTAACGTTATCACGGAATTTTGTATTAAGATATCATTGATAGCGTGATTGATGGTTCCACCACTCTCAAGAGCCATTTCGACCGCACAATGACCGCAACAAAATATGTCATATTGGCAACATACAAACTGATTAATACTATTGATAGGGTGCATAAAAACTGGCTGACCTGGTGACCAGGTGACCAGGCGCAATAGCAATTTGCGAGGATCATATGCGGAGGTTTTTTATCGGCCTTAAACTTATAAAATTGGCAGACCTGGTGACCAGCCAATGACCAGGCGCAATAGCAATTTGCGAGGATCATATGCGGAGTTTTTATCGACCTTAAACTTATAAGATTGGCAGACATGGTGACCAGCCAATGACCAGGCGCAATAGCAATTTGCGAGGATCATATGCGGAGGTTTTTTATTGACCTTAAACTTTATGAAAAACAATGCCAGATCCAAACTTCTTTCTCCATGTTGGAAGTTGTTAGAAAAGCGTAGTTTCGTTCGCTTCCAGTGGACAGTATCGGCCGCTGTCGGATGTCGTCGGACAACTTCGTGTGTTTCCGTCGGGGTGTGCTTAGCGG